>CM038677.1:817128770-817299396 GCA_021605205.1 Aegilops longissima
CCAAGTCCAATGCATGCAATCTATGCTTCCTAGCATGCCTGGCCAATCTCGTTTCTCATTTGTTGCCATCAACATTTTCTTGTCTTTCTCATTGGATGCCTGAAGATTGACAGGACTAAAGACACGGATGATCACTTTGGCGAACTACGCACTGACTCCATGTGGGGGCAATTTACCGCGCCCCTCAAAAAATTGTTTAAGTTGTCTGTTCGGAAAGTTGTACAAATGGTTTTATGTATATTTCCGTTACATGTACGTGCATAAAAGCTGGCCTGTGGCTCCATGTGAATACAAGTTGCCCTTTGCTAACACGTCCGTTGTTGTTTTTCTTATGTGCATGTAATCTCGGACTTGCTGTATTGTGTGAGCAATTTGTTGTACTCTTGGTCAATTTTGGCTTTATTAATTTAAAGCATGGCTCATTTAGACCCTTCCATCTAAGAAAACATGCATGTGATTACTCGCAAGTACTCCCTCCGTTCCGAATTACTTGTCTTGGATTTGTCTATATATAGATGTATCTAGCAATAAAATGAGTCTAGATACATCCGTATCTAGACAAATCCAAGACAAGTAATTCGAAACGGAGGGAGTATAACTGATGCTCTTCCTGGCCCAGTGGTGGAACATGGTAGTAATTAGGAACATTGATTCTGTCTCATAACCAGCATTTGAAAAAAAGATGCTAAATGTGGAATAGATCAAAAATAACAAACCAGGACATCAACTCCTTTTGATAGATATCATAGCAACAAACCAGTTCCTTCCATGCAATTATCAAATTCTACTGACCAGTCTAAGGTAGCACTTGCATACGCACATACATGTTTATTAATAGATAATACACTGCCATGAAAAACTAAACATTTCATGATTAAAACAAGAAGATAGATCACCAGACCACCTGATCAGGCCGCCCGTATGATCGAACCATTCCAGGACAGACTTGACTTATTAAAAGGAGTAGTAGGCTATCGAGAAGTAACACTTCGACAGCTGATCGGAGAAGGATATGTTGCTTTTAGGCTTTAGCCAAAGGCTGGCCTAGCCGACGGTTGCCTGGGCGAGAGAAAACAACCTGCATACAGCATATATATGTGTCAGCCAGTCAAGCATCATCACAATAAGTACATGGTACTAGTACTAACTCCTTTCTACAAAAAGGTGCAGGTTGAGACATATTTTTTGTCGAAATATCAAAGTAATGGTCGCTATATTTTGATATATGAAAATCACATGTGAAAGGCTTTCTCAAGAAAACATTTTCATCATTTAACAATTTTATTAAGTTTTATAATTTATTGTGGTGAAAAACTAATGGTTGCTATATTTGGGAACTGTTGATTTCCAAAATGACACCTTTTAAGAGTACCGTATAGCAGTATACTACTTCAATTTGTCTGGAAATAACATAGGTAAATACTATATACATTACAGCATGCGTACATATGTACCTGGTAAACTCCAAGTGTCCGTGACTTCATACAAGCCGCAGAGAATATGAGGTAGTACTCCCATATGCGGATGAACTTCTCATCAAAGCCCAGGGCCAAAATTTTACTGCAAGAAACAGAAAGCAAATAAGATTTTAATACTAACTGGGCAACCAACTGTAACTACATATGTATATGTGTATATATCGTCACAGCAAATTTACTTGCTCAATGAACATATACTATATGTGCTAGTCTTGTTTTCACCAAGTTTTTTCCTAATTAAGTGGACAACACTATTCTTCTGTAGTGATGACAGTTGATACTTACTCTTTGTTGGCAGTGAAGTTGTCCATCCAGCACATCAGAGTTGGGTAGTAATTGGGCCCAATATTCTCGACATGCTCTATGCTACACCCGGTGCACAACAAGATCAGGGGAGGGCTTAATCAATGGAGATTCATCCATGACTATTAAGTAACCAATCAAGCATCAATCGATTGATGTGAAACGTACCTGAATCTTGATGACGTGCTCATGGCAGAGACTACACGGGCCAAAGAAGGAAGGCAACCACCAGGAAATATATATTCTGTTAAGAAGTCTGGCCTTTTTCTGTATTGCTCGTACCGTTCCTCTGGAGCTGAGATGAACTAAACACACATGTATGTATTTGCACATAATGGTTAGTTTCATGATAGTGCAAGCCTAAGGTATTGCTTGGATAGAAGGGGTACGTTTCATTGGGTTTTCTGCCAATACGAAAGGATAAAGCATAATCCTCGTTCTTGTGCACCGAAATAAGGCATATATACTACTCCCTCCGTCCGAAAAAGCTTGCCCCTCAAATGGATGTATTTAGCACCAAGTTAGTGCTAGATACATCCATTTGATGGACAAGCTTGGGACAAGCTTTTTCGGACGGAGGGAGTACTTAATTGTTCATGTTGATAGTGGAATCCAGCCATAAGGTTGGACGGAAAGACACTTAGTTGTTGAAAATGATATTTGACGTGCACTAACCTGCAGGGCCATTATGCCATCTTCAGCTAAGTAAGACTCGCAGCAGGCAAAAAATTCATCCATGCATTCATGGCCAACATGTTCAATCATACAGCTGATTCACAGAAGAGGAATATGTATTATAACAATGCGTACCTGTATTGTCGAAGTCACTGCACACGTCTGTAATATATACTTACATGCTTATGATTGCGTCATACTTGTAAGGTGGTATGTGACGGTAGTCACACAGCAGAAAAGTTATGTGGTCCTAAAAATTAATAACAATAGACAGTAGAATTGTTAGCTAGGATTTCACCATGACGAAGTAAGCTGAGGACAAAACCAGATTAATTCTCTGTGCAGGTCTGTATTTATCTATTCTAATCTATATTTGAAGTGCATGACAGGCTAGCCAGAAAAAATAGGCTGCTAGAAAATCTCACAAATAGCAGAAGATATGCCCATTTTTATGTGGTACAGCAGCATAATTTCGCAAGTTTTACGGTTCAGATGTAAAGTTACTATTATTTTTTAAGGGGACATGTGTAAAGTTACTAGATCAATCACCGACAGTCAAAGCTGTTAAAGGCCCAACATCACACGCCGCCTAGGAAGTTCATGAAAAGGTGTGTATTCAGTAGCAACGAAAAAAGCTTCGAAAACGGTAACGTGTTTGGATCCTTACTACTGCATGCCTATTTCCATTGCTTTAATGTGCACTTCTATTATTTCCATGTGCGATTCTCGAATGATATTTCTCTTCGCGAAAGATATTTAGAACCAAAAATATATTAAACCTGACTCTGTCCAATCCGAATGCTAAAAGAAATCTTGATTAACCAAATTATATTTGTATACTTTGGTTCCTAATTGAAAACTCTTCTAGACAAATTCTACAAACCTATCGAATACTAACACATAGCGGTAAAGCCATAACTTATAGCTGAGGTGAGAAAATAAGTCAAAGCCAAACTATGATGCTGGCGGGCACGCGGGGGAATACCGTGTCATTTCGAGTGCGCTGGTTGGACCCTGGGTTATATGCGCAAGCAGATCACCCAATCTGTCCCATTCTACTCTCGCAAACTTGAATCATGTCGATGGTGACCGAGGAAGGGGCAGGGGAGTAGGGAGGTGGTGATATCTGGAGCTCGTGATTTGTGGTCCTACAGGGAGGTGTTGTTGACTCCTTCGCAGCGAAAGGGGCGGCGATACTTGTTGCAAGCGGGTGGCAGGGAGAGGTCAAGCAAGCTATGGAGGGGGTTTGGGCAATGAATGGCATGTTGTGAAGATGTGGTGGTCATCAGGTCATGACGAGCGTGGAGGCCGCGATGACTGTGCCGTTAGCGGTGGATGGATCGGGGTGGACCGCAAAGGGCGGGGGATGCCCTGAATCACAATCGCTTGGTGGCACGCATGGAGATACAGTGGAAGCCGAAGTCGGTGCTGCAAGGGCATTCTTCCTCGACTACAGCCTCCACCAAGCAAGACAGAGCTACTTCTTCTAAGGTAAATGTGCCTGTATAACCACATAAAGGAATGAAAGTTTCGATCTGGGACAACAGGCCAAACCGTCGCAGCGCGTGGAAACTGCATTGACCGTCGGTTTGATTCGAGTGTTTAGAGGTAACCATAGTACCATACTCCCGCATTGTTGTATTGTGGTTTCTCCATGCGGTATCAACGGAATCGGTCATCGAAATTTGTTGCTAAAGGAGAGGATTTTGTCCCCTGCAAAAAATGAGGAGGATTTGTGGTACAGTTTCCTTCTCCTGAGATGATTGAAATGTTGGTTGATTTCGAACTAAAAGGCTGCAATGTGTATGTAACAGTGAGGGTTTTGACTGAGTTTAGACCTAAGGGGAGATTGCACAGGCGCGTGCGGGCAGATGGAGCCCAGAAGAGATGAGACATTACAAGGGGATATGTGAGGGTGAATCTTCCAATGGAACATTGGACACAGTGGATACACAGTGGATATTGTCAGGTTTAGAGTGGATGTAAAAAAATGTCAAGAAAATTCGACCTATGTTGGGGGTTAGGTGAAACCCTGGATATATGATATTAATTTTTCAGTAGAGTCAACTGTGGAGCATGGTATTCTGAATCTGGATACAGGTGAGCCGACTGGAAAGAGAACAGTTGATAATCCTGAGCACTAAACAGAGAAAGACAAACAGGGAGCACAAACAAAACACTAGGCAGAGAGAAGTAATGAGCCTGAAGGCTACCATCTTTCGCAACAGTTATATTTTTAACTGAGATTGGAACTCTGGTTATGCCTGAGCTAGAGAGTGTTACCCTGGAAACTGCAAAAATTTCAACACTGTCTCAGACTGAGTTCGCGGGTAATAAGATCCAGGAAGCAGAGTGTTGGATAGGCTCATTGACAAAGAAAAGGATATGGAAGAAGAAACTGTGAAGATAAAGAGGAAGCAGGAGGAGATGATGATGAACAATTGACTTATTTTGAAGGGTGTCAAGACAGAGTTCATTTTTCACAGGTGAAAGTGGCAGAATACCGAGAACCATTTGGGACCAAAATATAAAAAAAATGCTTTTGATCCCAATAATGAGAGCATTAAGAACAGGGAGCTGAAACTAACTGATGCTGGGTGGCTTGGGGTTCAGGAGGCTGGGTCTTCTGGAGCTAAGGTCAAGAGATGTGATAGGCTAAAATGCCAAGATGCTCACATGACTGAGCTGGCTATGAAGACAGCAGCCCTGAAGAACGCTTTCTCAGGTGCAAGCAAACACTGTCTCTGATAGCTCCCTTCTACCAACTACTCCCTCCGTCTATTTTAAATACTTAATGATGTTTTGTTAGATCCAACTAATATGCTAGGAGGGGTTAATGCTAGTGATATTGATTCCCATGCTTTAACTTCTGTTGATACATCTTTGGAAGTGGTAAGAATGAATTTGTTTGAGGAAGGGGAAAAAGATAAAAATGTGCAAGAATCCATGGAAGATAATCTGTTTCAAGTTGTGTCAGGAGAATGAAGATCTTACTTCTGATAGTGGGTTAAAGTTCCAAATCCTAACCCTAGTAGGGATATGCTAAACATAACAAATAACAAATTTTTAGGGTTGAACCAACTAAAAAGGAGGTAAACACTGAAAGAAAAAAGTTGATATGGCAAGTGATCCTTTGTGTCTTTGACCTTGGTAGACCCCCAGACAGTACTGAGGATAAACTTGGTGGGTGGTTTGATACATTCCCAGTGTCCTATCACAAATTGGTGCTTTTTGGGGGAGGAGTATTATGCTCAACAATTTGGAAGACCAGAAATGCAGCTTGCTTCAAAGAACAATATCCTGGTGATCTTCTCAGCCTGTACAGCAACCCTGACGCTTGGGCTATTTTGCAGAAAGAACAAGATCGAAGAAATCTTGAAGAGTCTTGATGATAAAGCTAGTGGTCAAAGAGGCTTAAGTGAGAAGACATGGCTGGGTCCCGGTGGCTGGCAGGTTCATGAATTAATGCAATTGCTCGATCCTGAGAATTTTTTTGGGCTGTTGGCTCCTACATTCCTGGATCTGTAATAAGTAGTTGGTTTTGCAAACTTCTTTATGCTGCTTTGTTTAGTTTTTGCTTTTATCATTGTAAGAACTACGTGGTTTGGGTCGTTTCGCTAATGGAAATCCACAAGGGAGCTCGTTGTTTCAAAAAATTGGCGGCAACAGAAACTAAATCAATTATTGGTAAAAATTGGGCCATGCTTGTACCTATCAAATGAAATTCACTCTCACATCTTTATATCATCAATTACAAGAAAGGGTGGAGGACTGGACGATAAAAAACCCTAAAATACTCACACTACACTTTCTCAGTTGGCACATGCATATGGTGGATCGGTAATTACTGATAAACTATTAACCTGCACATGTATTTCCTAAAGGAGGGAGTAATATAGAATTTTTTTTCCTCACAGTACACTTTCTCAATTAACACGGGCATATGGTGAATTAGCAATTATTGATAAACAATTAAACTGCACGTATATTGCATAAAGCCGTAAACGAGCGACTAACATAGAACTAACCTCTAAGCCAGCTTCTCTTGCTTTTCCCTTGGCATATTTAAGCTGCTCCTCCGACAAAGTGACTCCGGTGTATTTGCAGCCAGTTTGCTTAACCACTTGTATTGCTAAACTTCCCCAGCCGAAACCGATATCAAGAACATGATGCCCCCTCTCGACTTTAGCCTTTGGTTAAATGTGTATTGTGCACGGTTGGAGTACCATCAGATCATGTTCACAATGTTCTCAAACTAGTCATCAGTCGAATGAAACAATCTCTGGAGACATGGTAGTATTACCTTGTTGATTAGAAGGCTAAGTTTACGTTCCTGGGCTGCTTCTAAGCTTTCGGTCTCCGTCTACCAATTTAATTTTAGTCCATGATTAACAAAACCACTCTACAAAAATTACAAGCTGCGGAACAAAATAACAAGATTTACAAACCTTAAAAATTGCACAAGAGTAAGTCATTGATTTATCCATAAAAAGCGAGAAAAATTCGTTACTCTGCACACATACATGAGAAGAAAGACAGAACTATTAGTATTATTTGGTATGTAGACATATGGCAAGTACCGAATGATAATATATCATTTTGATAAGGTTTGGAACACAAAAAATCTCAGTTTTTATAAGATCTGCAATAATTCTAGTATTCCAAGTTGACCAAAGCAGCTAGTTATCTTAATCCTGATGGAATATAATAACAAAAGAAGAGACATGAGTACTGACAAGATCATAGTGCTGAGAGACGTTTCGACGACTTCGTGTCACAGTGTTCTTCCTCGAGAATTTTCCCAAAAAGTACTTAGCATGTGCCAACTGACCTAGTACATGCAATGGTGTCCATCGACCCCTGCAAACCGAATAATTTTTATATAAATGATTAGTCACAAACACAGAGATTCATAGATACTACTTCATTTTTATGAAACAATTCATAGGAATCTAGTGGAGAATTGAAGGTTTCAGAACCCTTTTCTGGCAATGCGGCGGTTCCTACGGTCATCTCTGTTAGCAATGAGAATCTGCAAGGGAGTGGATCATTGATTTGATCTGTAATGAAGAAAGAAATAGCTCTACCAATAAGCTCATGGACTATGATATAGTTTTACCAGGATAAGATTCAGAAGGCCTTCTCTCTTGTCGAGAAAAGAGAAACAGCCGTTAATATAGGCTTCTGCCAAGCCAAGGTTTCCTTCTGTTGCAATCTGAAAGCCATGAGAGAGCCAGGATAAACACATGTAGTTCAATGAGAAGGTTGGATAAAGCAATTGCAGTGGAGTATATAAGAAATAAAGAATCATGCATGGACACATCACCGGTCAGAAAAAAGTTGCATGTGCAGGAAGAAAAGGAGAAGAGAAGATAACCTTCCAATAGAACAAGGGGTCATGAACTCGCATGACAGATTTTACACGGCATTTGTCGCAAGCTTTACCAAAGCTGAACACACTACCTCCTTCTTCAACCAATCTGCATGAAAAAATTTAAGGTGAAAAATAATCATAATTAGACATTGTGTAGTATATTGATTCAGAAAAGGACTCACATCAAGTTGCCGATGGATATGTATAGGTTAAAAAATCTTGCAACTGCAAGGCGCACCCCAGCCTCAGTCCATGATGGAATCATCTGCTTTGGGTTCAGCAGAAGCTCACATTTCTTTCCAAGCAAACCTTGAGCTGCTGCTTTCCCAGCCTGCATCGATTCAATATGACCAATAAAAATAGAAGCATGTATCTATTTCATGAAATAGTCATTCTGAATTATGTGATTGAAACCAAAAATGTATTTGTCAGACTGGTGTAAAAAGGAAATGACCCCCATAGATTAATAAAGGAGAACCTTGAAGATCTAGTAGCTTGGGCCTTAGGCCAACTAGAGGTAAACAAGGATATAATTTTTTATGGTTATGATAGGATTATTTATGTTCAGATCTGTTAGACCGTCGCCAATTTTAGCACGTAACAGTATGGTCCACTATGGCACACAGGTCCAAAAGAGAGTGGAGAGGTTATGCATGCAAATACCTTCAATCCATCTTCATGGAAGCCGTGACCTGTTATCCAAGGCAGAAGAGAAATTTGAAACCTGATATTCTTATTTCATACCGAACTTTAATGTAGTAAAAGTATGTCGTACATCTATATACATGCAAGTTGTTGCGAACAAATCATCTACAAACTGAAATTCATGAAACAGGTTACCTTGATATGCCCCACAGAACCATATTCCTCTCTTTCCCTGGATCTTATCTAGCTGAAGATAAGCCTTTGCCGCAGCCACAGACGGAACAGGAAGGCTTGTAGACCATTTAAGTAGTACATGATCCGGAACACAAGGGGGGTTGAGTGTCACCAGGAAAAGCCTGGCAGATTCAATTTTCTAGAATTGCAAAAAAAGAACAAATATACCACAATTAAAAATTAAGTAATCCATTCATATTGCTGGAGGGGTTGGATTTTTGCTTTTATTAGTGTGTTCTAAGGTGATGAAAATATGGCTGTATTGCTACACAGAAATGACTTTATCCATTGGTTCTTTCTTTTTGCTGGGGAGGCATGCCTAGTCCTGACAGCATGCAACGCTAATGTACAAAATGGTTTCAGCGTCGTAATAAATCAGGGGAAGGACCCTTCCTTCAAGATATATATCATCAATACAATTAATTCATTATACAAAACCTGTACGTGAAGCCAAAGAATCTACCTGTATATGGTTTAGCCAGTAAGTAACAGAAAAACCCCTGCTAGTTGTCCCCAGAAAATTCCAGGCGCTCCATGCCGACGAATTCCGGGGCATCAAATTCTGGTCGCAGTGGAGGTATATATCCCTGCAACATAAATGTGTCATGCGATTAGTACATCAGATCAAACTTTATTTATGCATTAGTTTAGCAATAGAAGACGGGCTTTACCTTTCGACATACTGACAAGCACCTAGAATTTTCAATTCGTAATGTGTAGCTTCAGCTCCTAGTACTTTGAGAGCATTGGGTGCATGGACCCCAAGGATAACACTGTCATATGTTTCCTCTGAACCATCATTCTCCAAGACTCTGTGGCCAGCTGCCAGTGCCAAGATATTGTTTCCGTTAGTGCCAGGATAATATGATGACAGACACATTGTTTGTACTCCCAGGCAATCAACAAAGAGTTTGGCATTAGCAATAATGCGTATTTACCTCCATCAAAACTTGAAACGGATTTGACCCGACAGCTGGTTTTAATTCGACAGCCCATGCTTTCCAATTCTCCTTTTACCTGTGTGTACGCAACAGTTGCACTGTTTAATCCCTGCATTTGGCTGCAGCTAAAGCCTATAGAGTGTATAACAGAGATCATGTGTGACCCTGTTATCACCCATATGGGTCACTGTAAGTACCTTGTCTACAACGGACTGCAAAAGAGCCTTGACAGTGGGCAATTGGGGGTAGCGAAACAGCTGAAAGTGCAGCGACTATAATCAGCTTTCTAATGCACAAAGAAGAATTAAGCATGCAAATGCAGTGGGAATGGAACATGTACACAAAGTAGCTAGGCACCTGAAGAAGGTCATGGTTAAGGAAAAATGATAGCACGAAGAAAGCGGACAAGCTCAAAACACCTTGGGATGAAGATGGCCACAGGCCTGCACACACTGGAATCTGCACCAAATATATATTTTCATGTCACTAACTCAATACTGCATAATAACCAGCCTTAATTACGGTCCACTGCACTGCACCAATGTTGGTGGGAAAACGTACTAGCCATCAAGTAGTCAGCCCAGATTTTTGTTAGAATTTGAAATTTTCATCTGAATTTTATAAATAACAGAAAATTATAGTTTCTTTTTACAGTTTCACATGACTGTTCAAAAACATAAAAATCAAAACTTGAATATAGAAATTCTGATGTTCACCAAAATGAAAAGTTGCTGGATACACTAAAAAAGGAGAAGCATAAGCAAGTAGATTAGAAGCAGTACAAGATAAGCTTCTTGGAAAAATAGGGAATATCCATGTGACTGTATGAACTGCCCCAATGTCTCATTACAGTCCACGTCAGGGTTATGTTCATGATACTCCAGGTACCTTCATTCCAAAGATTAAACCAGCAAGTTAATTGTTATCATATATAAACACAGGGCATATGTACAGCTTCAAATGGAAGTATTATATATGGACATGAGAACTGAGGGACTGAATTGCTTACGTCAGAGCATCGTTCTTGAACTTCAGTATCTCACGGATCATAAGCCAAAAACTTGTTTTCAGTATATTGGCTTTTTGCGCCAAGAGGCTCGAGATACCGTTGCCATTGCCCCACTCACATCCTCTGCTGCCGCCGTCCGATTGTGTGCTCACTGAGAAAGACATGTCTGATCTCTCCATCTCCACCCCGAGCCCTTCTAACCATTCCATCATGTGGGAATATGTTACCTACAATTGATGCATATGGTACAACAAAAACCTTAGCGAGGACCAAAAAAATCTTATAATATAGGTTTACGAAGATCTTCCTCTGAATAGATTTAATCAGAGTAAAGAAAAATATCAAAATAGGTTACAACCATGCACATTAAACAGATATAAACTAACATGTACAGCTACAGCTGTATTTGCAACCATAAGCATTCTAGTACAATTTTGAAAACATGACAGTCAATGCGGCTCTATTCAAGGGATGTACAACAGATGACAGCAAATGCTAGATGGACACATGCCATAATCTTAGATAAGCACTGAATTGTGAGAAGGGAACAAGAGCTCTGATTGTTGAGATCATGCCAGATACCGTGAGGAAAGGCCTCCCAACATTGGTTAATGCTAGGAGTGGGCGCCAATAGCGCTGGAAATTTGATACCGAGAGAAAAAAAAAAGTCTATCTCTGAACTCTGAGTAAAACACATAGATGAACACACGAACTTACACCACCACACACATTTCGACAACGCCTACGAAAGACTAACTCGAACAATTTTTTAGTATAATATTTTTCGAAATTTTCCTAATTGCTCCAAAAGCCATAATGTTTTCTTCCTTCTGAACAATAAAGCAACTTTCACAAGCCTTGTAAACATTCTCATTGTGACAGCTGAACCTTTTCCTGTACTTTTCAGAAACTTCATTTTCCCAGCAAAAACATAATGTTTGCTTCCCTCTATATAATTATAATGGAAAAAATTTCATAAGCCTGGTCAGCATTCTCGTTCTGACTTCTGACTGATGATCTACGGGAAAAAATTTATGAGGTATAGGCACATTTAAGAAAACGGAACAGTAATGCGAAGAAACTATTGTCGTAGAATCTACCCACTCGCTAGGAAAGTTCCGAACCTAAATCACAGCCAATGAAATTGCTTCCCTCGAGCTATTAACAGTGTCATTTAGATCACGCCTACCTCTGAATGGTGAGGGCAGATACTGCAGGTTCATATGCTATGGTGGTGACCAATCTCCAAGCTGACAAAATGAGTCAAGTTGAATGGTAGTATTTGGTCCGAACTAAATCAATGAGCAAATAAGTAGACACTGGATGAGTTTTGCGCTTGGAAGCATTTTACCGAGCACCTTGCCTGCTGTCTTGGAGGCTGACGGGGCTTGGTTCAAATGACGGCGGCAGGGTGCTGCAGTAGGCGAAGGCACAGGGCTGCAAGGGGAGGCATCGTGGCGGCACCGAAGCAGCATCGGAGGGTGCCGGGGGGCACCTCGTCGGAGCGGCCTTCGGGCCGGCGCCGGCAGACGTGGGCGAGGCACAGAGCAGCGATGGGGAAGCCTCGACGGTGGAGCCGAAGCTGCATCGGAGGAAGCCGAAGGTGTCATGGGGATGGGACTCCTTGTCGGAGTGGTCGAGATCGCCGGTTGCGGCCCGCCGGAGACGACGAAGTTGGCCGCCCCGGCGGAGGAAACTTTTTTGTGAGGAGAAGAGAGTAAGTGGAAAGATGTCCAGCGAAATTAATTATTAGGGCCGGGCCCATTTCCATCCTTCTTCTGTTTCAGGTTTCCTTTTATTTACTACTGTACTAGTAGTTGTTTTCTGCTGTTGTTTCTTTTCATCTTTCCCTTCTTTTTTATATTTACCTTTTTACTTGCATGGTATATGTTTGAGTTTGAAATAGTATATGAAGAACATGTTTAATCTCTCAACTAATATTTTTTATATACATGAATGTCTCTAAAAATGTGTGATAAACATTTCGTTTCATTTATATGGGCATTTCTACCAAGGTACGTGATTATATATATTTCCCGTTGTTGAGAACTCATGTTGTCATCTTATGACATGTTAGAAAACACAATAAAAAAACACAAACTTAATGGACCGTTCGAAACATAGCATGCCGTCCACTCAAAAACTGAAAAGAACATATTACCACAGTGGGTCAAGGGAACCCCTAAAAACAAATGGTAAAGAGAATATGCCATAATTAAAACCAGCATCGAGTTACCAGAAGCAAACAAGAACTCCGAATGCTAAGATTAAGGCAGGATCTATATATTTCTCCCAAAAGAAAAGGTAGGAAGGATCTACATCTAGTGGTTCGGTATTAGTATCAAAAATGCTCTTATATTATGGGACCGACGACTGAGTGAGTAGTATATCGTTTTTCCTTCTCTCCCTTTTCTTTTATGGTTTTTCCTTCTCTTGACAATTGAGCAATTTTTACAAGCCTTGTAAACATTCTTGTCTATCACGGCGGTACGTTTCCATATACTTTTTTTTTTTCAGAAACAATTTTATGCGAGGTACAGATACACTCAGAGAAAACCAAAGAGAGTTGTGCTATCGTTCTCTTCTGGAGCTGGTTCTGCTGCATGAGGCAGGTGGCTTCACTCATGCATGTACGTACGGACCTGGTTGAAGATCAGGAAGCCGAGGTCGAGATGGACGAGTCCGGCACCGTCGTCGATGGCCACCGTCCTGGCGCGCCCTCCGAGGCTCTCCTCCTGCTCGTACAGGGTCACACGCACGCCGTCTCCGCCGCTGGCGGCAAGCAGCTCATGCGCTGCCGCCAGCCCGCTCACCCCGCCGCCGACCACCGCCACCCTCATCCTGCTCTGCTCTGTTCTCCTCTTCTCTCTCAATCACCCTCTGGCTCTGTGCTCTCTGCTCTGCCCTCCCACTTCTATTTAAGTCGGACTGCCGGAGTGGACGATGGGCTTGGGCTGGTCTAGTCTAGTGTGAGTCACACAACTCACATGACATCGTCCTCCAACGTGCTACGTCTTCACCTCAAAAAACAGAAAACAAGGTGCTACGTCTCAGCAAACAGGATTTAGAGACAAAGAACGGGATTAAGGATTAAGATCCCCGAACAAACAGGATTATAGATCGGAGCTTAATCATGTCCGCCCCTCTTTACGCTTCTGCTTCTTCCGTTCTCGTGGGCTGTCCCTTGCTATTTATTAGTCTTCAAATAGTAAATAATCTAGAGTGTTCAGCTAGAAAAAATATTCTAGAGTGCTACTCCCTCCTTCCATCTATATAGGTTCTAATGCGTTTCTCAAGGCTAACTTTGACCAAACGTTAGAGCAATAATATATAACATGCAACTTACACAAAGCATGCCTTCAAATTTGTATGTCAAAGGAGTTTCCAATAATATAATTTTCATACTATACATCTCATGTGCTATTAATCTTGTCAATAGTCAAAGGCTGTCTTGAAAAACACATTAGGCCCTATATAGATGGAAGGAGGGAGTAATACTTATGGTAAGATACAATTCTTCGTGTTTGCTATATATAAGTTGCCTCAAATTTGAATTCGGGTTAGCGATTCTGAAGAGAAGAGGAGGCATAGCTCCGAGGCGTAACGGGGTGCCAAGGCCAGCGACATCGAGGTGCGCGGTCGCTGAAGAGGCCATCTGGGAGTGACTTGGAACAAGGGACAACGCGCCAGGGGAGGGGAGACAGCAGGCAGGGGATGACGGTTCGGGGTGTGGGGTGGGTTGCTACCGTCCAAGAAGAACATTGGGGGGGCAGAAGCATTACGGAGGCGGCGGCGGTGAGGCGTGCAGGGGGTACCACCAGTGGCAACAGTAGGCGGTCCGCAGGATGGGCGTCTCGAGGAAAAAATATGGGGGAGAAAGAAGAAGAAGGCCAAACGACGGGAACCTTTTTCGAATGCCTCATATATAATCGGCCCATATTTCTTCAAATTTTAGTACCTTAATTATGAACATAAATTTCTTTTGTTGCTAGTTTTTACACATAAGAGCATCTCCAACCGGACCCCCTACTCTGCCCCCATATGTTTGGGTGCATAGCCCAGACACCAAAAAAAGACATCCAACCGGACCCCCAAACCCAGCTCATATGTCCGGGTTACCCGGCACCCCTCAAACCCAGCTCATATGTAGGCCAGATTTGGGGCCGTTCGGACGCGTCCACCATGTAGGATCTGACAGGATGGACCCACCCTAAACCTCTCCAAATCATCCCCAACCCTCGCCTGAATTACCCTCTTCCTCTCTTTTGCCTCGTTTGCGCCGCCCTTGCCTTGTTCGCCATTCATACCCACCTTTGTCGCCATCCCAACCCGTAGCACCACCACCATGTGCCCGAAACCCCTCTCGAGCGTCCATGCTTCCCGCAACATGGTTGTCGCCTCGTTGCGCCCTACTCCGGCGGGTGTACACCTTGCCCGCCATGTGTTCGATGAAATGTCTGAGTTGTTATTTTGTGATTCTTTAGCTCATTTTTAGGAAAACAAGGGATTTCTTGAATGATGATTGTAATTACAAGGAGCTTGATGGCTACATATTTAAAAAGTTCATCGATTCGTCTAATTCGGACATCGATGATGACGAAGATGTTGATATGATGGTGGTGGTGCACATAAAAAAATGGATAAGAAAAAGGAGCAGCACGTTCTCAACTTCAAGGGTTCAATAAAGGGAATGATAGTTGTTGCATTAGATAGGATAAGTGAGGCACGGAGTCTCTACAATGGCTGCTTCAAACCCAACCCGGTATTTCATGCAGGTTTATTCAACATCGCTTCCAGATGAGCACTCACTTGTTCTCGCACATAGTGGACGGTGAGAAGGCACATGATCCTTACTTCACATTAAGGATGAATTATTGTGTACAACTGTCCTTCTCTCCTATGCAGAAATGTGCGGCTGCTATGTGGAATGCTTGCATATGGTAAAGCCCTTCATTGGTATGTTCGGATGGGAAGATCACGTGCATTGAGTTCATGGAGAAATTTTCCTACACCGTGAAGAAGGTGTTTGAATTGGAGTACTTGAGAGAATCAAATGTCAAGGACACAAAAAAGTTATTGGTAAATGGAGCAGCAAAAAGTTTTTTAGGCACTTAGTTCAGTCGATTGCATGCATTGCCAATGAAAAAATTGACTGGCGGGTTTGTGTGTGGGCAAGGTCACACCAAAAAGGACACCATCATACTTGAAGTAGCGACATTAAAGGACTTATGTATTTACATGCTTTCTTTGGCATGCTCGATTCTCACAACTACATCAATGTGCTTCAGCAATCTAAGTTGTTCAAGAGACTTTGTGATGAGGAATCATGCAACTACACCACCAACCGGTATGAATACAACATGGGGTAATATCTTGTCGACGGTATCTATCTTCACTGGGCGGTGTTTGTGAAGACTATACGCGATCCCAAATGTAACAAACGATATTTCTTTGCGCAAACGCAAGAAGGTGATAGGAAGAACGTGGAGAGAACATTTGGAGTGCTCCAAATTCGTTGGGTAATGTTCATGGAGCTGTAATAATGTGGGTCTGAAGACAATGTGACGGGGTGATGACCACTAATGTAATCTTACACAACATGATTGTGAAGGACGATGGAGAAGGAGCAACCCGTACACATGATTTTAAGAAGTCCGGAGTAAATGTTCGTCTCTCAGAACAAGATGCAGAGCATATGTGAATTTCTGGAGATGAATCGAAAACTCCAAGGTAATCAAAGGCACGTGTAAGTACTCAATGATCTCGTGGAGCATATGTTGCCACACTCGCTGAATTTTATGTTTGAATTATGGATGTACAAACTTTATGAACTACGTATTGTTATTTTTAATAAATTTTGTATCAATTTTATTCATTGTAACATGTATTTGTATCGTTCAATTGTCGATGTGTGTGCGGCCTGAGCGTAACTCAAATGGTTATGTTCCTTGCGATGGAATCGGCCCATCAGGATTCAAGTCCTAAACTTCTCATTAATTTCACATTTTCCTAGATATATTTCAGGCCTTCCGGGATGTGCGTTCAGTGTGAGGAGACATTTCCATTAAGCACAAAGGTGACTATGGCAACTTCATCAATGTCAAGATGTTATGTTGGCTTAGTATCTCCGAAGTGTTTATAGGGATAGAGTGAGCGTGTATATGGGCATCTACGTTTGTACTATGCTAAAAAAAGATCAATGTACATATGTTTACATGAATTTGAGATTTTATGTAAAAAAATGTGGTTACAGGGGCGAACATATATAGGGGTGGTCGGCTCTCCCATCCGTAGGAGGTTAGTTGGAGATGTTGTAATATCTAACTCGTACCGAGCCTGGGAATTTGTAAGGTTCGATGCCCTCTTGTGTCGCCCCCGCGAGGTGACGTGGTGGGGCCTTCGATCTCCACCAGCAAGAGCCGGCCTCCTCCCTCCTCCTCCCTTGCTGCCACCAAAGGGCACGGTCGAGCGAAGCCTGGCCGAAGCCATGATGGAGCGGCATGGGCTGGTCCTCTTGGGCCCGGGCGTGGTACTGGCATGGGGTACCACGGCGCGGCGGCTCGCCGTCGTGGACTTCACGCGTGAGTGCAGCGGTGGCGTGTTGGGCTGTGGCGGGTGGTGCGCGTCTGAGTTGCGGTGGCCGGATTTGGTCGGGTGGGCAGCGAGGAGTGTAGCGGCTGGTGGCGCGAGCGTAGTTTATGTCGTTGGCACAGACATGGTCCAGATCCGGGTCTGGGAGTTGGAACTCGTCACGGATGGCCTAGCGACATCGTGATGGCACAGGTAAGCTACCGAGCGAAAGTTCCGCGCTTTGATGCCGACAGCAACGTCGCCCATGGGCGCCATTCTCTTTTTAAAGACGTCGTTGTGGTTGTTCTCTCCGTGTCAAGACTCCGGGTGAAGACCCATGTCCGCTACAGACTCGGCAGGGCTACGGTAAGTGCCATTCTTCCTCTTTAGAGCCTTGTCGTGAAAACTAGGTGTGATAGGGCGTGGCGTACTGGCGTTGTACTCCAAGCTCCCTGTGTTCTCTATGGGTAATGTAGTCGTTCTCACAATATCACAAGATCTGCTGTGTAAGAGGGCTATCTTTTTTGTTTTTATCGTTCGGCCGTGTATTTTGTCTAATGTTTTTCACGAATTTGTAGGCCTTGATATCCTGATCGACGACTGGGAGCGACCGCACGGTCGGAGTGCTCCAAAATTACAGGGATCGTTGCCCCCAGTAAAACCCTCTGGCGTTTTGGCCCTCCATTTTAGTCAATGGAAAAGGGCCGGCCGCTCTCGTTCCGTATCGAGTGTGGACCTGCGAATCAAGAGCCCTATACGGTGGACATGGGTGGGGATGGCAATCTCTTGTTGCAATTCATTGGCTCACCACGAGATCGGTGTCAGGAGACGGCAACGGCGAGGACGTACGGTTGATTGGTTCCGCTCCGCCATTATTGTACCGGCCGATCGGCAGGAGTTTCCTTGAATGCTCGACGTAGTACGTGCTGCCACCATGCACAGGGTGCATGTGCCTGCCTACCATGGCCGGGGGACGTGTCACTGTGTCAGCATGAACGCATGTGACTCTCTGCACAGTCAAGCACGGGCAGCGCTAGCTGCATTGAGTTTTGCTCGTGCTAACCGCTTTCGTCGGCATGCACTTCATTCATTTCTCTGCCTCAGCGTCTCAGCCTGTGAGTGTGAGGTCGGCCCCGGCGAGTGCCGAGTGAAAACGCATGCATTTCTACCGTAGCACAACACCGTAGGCCCGGGCCCGGCGACGATCGACGTGCGTACCCCGTCCATCTCCTGTGCGCATATGATGTACGTAGCTAGCTTCGTCCTCTCAGTCAGTGTCACGTGGTCACTGCTCAGCCAAGAACTTTTGCTCCATCGGGTCGATCCCAGCTAATATCATGCCCACTAGGTAGGAAGTGCGGCCAGCACCGCTACCGGGTATAATCATATCCAATCAGATAATACAATCATTGAAGCATTGCAACTATAATAAATAGCATAATGTAGTTATGTTTATCAATCTAATATATCAAACTAATATCAGAAGATTTGGATTGATAGATACACATTCAATACATAGCAATTGGTTTCGGAAAAAACAAAAGGCTTAAGTTCCAAGTAAGCTATACATATTTAGTGCGTAACAGTTGATCCATGCAACTACAAAAGGCTTTAGTCCAACAGCAAGCTATACATATTTAGTATATAGCAGCCGGTCCAAGCAACTACAAAAGACTCAACAGATTACACAACAGGGGCCGGCTAACTATTTAAGAAACAGTCGCCAACAAATATATAGAAGTTAAGCAAGATCCATATGGAGTTGAAATTATTTAGTCCTCGACTTCATTGTCAGTACATATCATATTATAAATACATAAAGTATGAACTGAATCCTGGGCAGCAATTTAGATAACTCAGTACCAAATTTCAATCCTGGGCAGTAATTCAGATAACTCAGCAAAGTTTCATGCATTTAGACAGAGGTCAACGTGATTAGCTATTACATACCGTGTCTACCAAAAGAGGGCATAAATTCAGGCATGTACCTATACAGAAGACAGTTTTACGAGGACAGATAGTTTTACATAGTCCAAAGAAGTGCATATGGCAATCGGCTTATAAGAGGCATAAGACTGAAGTGAGTCTTTCGAGATTCACAACGATAGTCGATAGCTGCAGAGAAGAGCACATATGCTGCCTACATACTGATATATTCTGTAGGAAATCATTTTAGAAACTGGCTTACATGCGATCTGTGCATTTAGTCTTCAAAGACTAAAGTCCTGCGGAGTAGGCTGAGACTTTGTTTTTTGTTGGGCCAGCAACAAACATGAGTAATGCATGTAGTTGTAGAATCCCTAAACAAAGTACACCTTGCCGGTCCATGGAGCAATTCTTTCATGAACCCTGAAAACGAACCTGTAGTACTCTGGACGAGCATATTAGCCAGCCTGCAGATGAACTATATGCAGGTGGCCAGGATTTACATGTTGATCCAGTGAAGAAAGTCACTACTCCTAATATTTGGTAGAGAAAAAAGCATCAACATAGGATCATGACGTACAAGCAATAAATAAAAACTTCTCAGCACATGAATAAACATCCAGTCTACAACGAATCATTCTCATTTAGTTTTTCTTTAACTCGGAACACCTTGCATTCAAAAATTACAGTGGACCGACCAAATCGGCGGTCACAACAACGGTTACATCTAGCGGGAGGTTCGGCGGCCATAAATTTTGGTAATCCACATTGCTTCGGCACCCCAATGATGGCAGCACATGAGCTGGTTGATTAGAGACTCTAGGACAATATGAGACATGAAATTCAATAAAGCCCAGCTGGAGCTGATACTTTGCTTCTCTGGAGATAACACCAAGAGGGTCACGGTCGAGACTTGATGAAGATACCGCTTGTTGGATTGCCAGACAGTTTGTTTCAAAAGCCCATCATGTAGAGCCTCTTGACCGATATGCTAGGCGTCCAGACGCTGCGCAAATGACCATCCCCTCATTATCTCTAGCTATCATAACCAACCACTTGTACCAGAATCAGTATGAAAAGCGGCATCAACATTTATCTTAACAGACTCTACAGCAGGTTTCAGCCAATACCGAACTGGTCGGGATGCAGCACTTGGCTTCCTGCCCAGAAACTCCTCCCATTCCTGGACTTGTCTTCAGATGTTGAAATGAAACGCTCCAGGAGTCATACGGTTCTGTCCATGATTTTCTTTGTTCCTCTCAGTCCACCAACACCACAAGAGGCAAATTGCGCTTGGTTGTTCATGTTCCGGCAGATTAAACCGAAATAACTTCTGTTAAAAAAGAAAGATGTAAAAAGACCCAAAAAATAATAAGCAAACTGTACAACAACTAAAACAGGAATGCGCCACACATCGCTAAAATGCTCTATCAACCTCTTGCGACAGATGATATGGAACAGTTTTCAGAAGAAAATGCTCATTCTGAAAACCAAATTGTAGAAAAGATATTAAAGCTAAACTTAAAATTGATGTTGAATAGTTTGAGAAAATAATAATGCTCACACAGAGAAGCTTATCGATGCACTGTGTCAGATAGGGAATTTCACGATACAAAACATTACTATGTAATTGTTGAATCCCTTTGGTGACCTCAGAGAACACATGAGTAACTCTCACTATAAATCCAGACCGAATCAAATAAGATGCAACGAGAATAAAGATGCTTAATTGCAAACAATTTAGCAATTCCTTGGACTCTTTAATTCCCGTTTCCAACCGAACGCCACGGCCCATGATCCAGTTCACAACCCGGCAAAACACAAATCAAAACAAACCTGAATGCTATATGTCCTTCCAGCGATCCCCATTATCTCCCACTGAGGGCAATGTCTTGCAAACCATGCCTTCACCCTTTCCGACAAGAATTCCTTCCGAGCAGAGGAGAGAAGGTGCATAATTAGATAATCTGTTTATACAGCTATCATCCAAATCTTAAAACAGGTAATAAAATCCTACAGGACACACTTCACATCTGTTCAGTGTTGACACTGCAGAAAAAAGCACATCATGATTTCCCTGCATACTTTCTTGGCGCATATATATGTAACTGCTAACCCGAATTTAGCAAAGAAACTATGAGGTCTTATCTAATTAAGGGAACATCAGAAAGCTAGAGTTGGAACCAAGGGAAATAAAACAATTATTGTAGGTGGTGTGATCCTAATTGCAGAAACATCTTATTAGTGCCCACCAGACCTCATTGTCCCAACCCTCCCCGACATAAAAAAGCAAGGAGAGTCGCTGTGGGTGCTCATGCCCGGGGGCCTTATCTATTGTGGCCAAGGCTACCGACACCTCAATCTCACTAATCCGGTGTTTCAACCTGTTGAGACTTGCACACACACACACACACACACAGATGGCGACTTACCAGCAGATGAACATAGGCAAACCTACACCACTCTGCTGCCCAGCATCCGATGAGGAGAAGCCATTAGGGAGGAACAGGAGAGCCGAGGCGAGCTCGCGCACATTACTTGACTGAACACAAAATGGAAGAGCGTAAATATGCAGTTAACCAAGAGAATGGGGCTACTAAGCATGGATTTTCATGTAGCAAACGGTGATTCTAGATTTATTAACTTAACAAATTACCAGTACTAAAGGTCGATGCTCGCACATGGAAACACATCCCTCACAACAACTCCGTCCTGATACAGAAAAAAAATCACCGCTATCAGTTACAATACATGAAGACAGAAGCAATAAAAATTAGCAATATAAAAGGAATCTTGAAAATTCATTATAGAAGGAAACTTGGTGATGTATGCACTGTTTGCAGCTTTTGTGCTAATTGTCCGATGTTGTCACAAATAAGACAGTGGCATATTCAAAATGAGGGTAAAAGTATTACTGATTTAGTTCCTAAAAATGCTTAGAAAGAGGCAGATTACTTGGCAATTGGCATTTTAGGAATTGGCCACTGGAAATAAACCGAGAGGGGCTCGGATATGGTTGTCGGACATTATTTCTACATATGACTTTTCAGCAAAACCAATATATCATCAACCATTATTTTGAGGGTATACCGAACTTCTAAAGATAAAAGATACTAATACATATAGGGCAGTATCTTGCATATGTAAGAACACTAAAGCAGACCCCTCCCTCACTGCTATGCTTGCGCAAGTTGAACCTGTTTACTCCACTAAACAGATGGGGCAATCACCTTTAGGACAGATTGTGGATGCTTATTTAAGTGTGTGTCAACAAATTACAATTTCATATGTATAAGTGGGTCAATTCAAGTCGGTAGCAAGCATTCACATGGCCGATTAAAAAATGTATGGACCAACTATACTCAATCCACCAGTCCAGTCTATGGTATATTTATCCAACGGCGGGCCTACCATAATGCTCACAATCCATATAAATATATCAGCCATCAGTGGAAGATAGTTGACAATAAACTATAAGCATTAATCCTAGAACTACACTTGGCCAGTACGAGTAAAATGATGTTTACCAACATAAAAACACAGACACGTCTATAGATCAGGAAACCGGTCTTTGAGATTTCTTTAGCATCCGCAAGCTCATAATTAGGCCATCCAGGAAATTAAATAGGCAAATGTACAACAATAATCTTGGAAAAACAAAAGGTCACACTAGTGCAGAACCGGGCAATAGCAGCGGTTCGTAAGGCCCTTTAGTGCCGGTTCCATAACCGGCACTAAAGTGTGGGCACTAAAGGCCCCCCGCCCCCCTTTAGTACCGGTTCAGCACGAACGTGTGCTAAAGGGAAACCACGTAACAGCAGCCAGCCAGCTCCTGGGGCCCTTTAGTACCGTTGGTAAGATCAACCGTACTATAAGGTTTGGGGGGTTTTTAGTTTTATGATTTTTTTCATTTAATTTTGTGTTTCCATTTTAATTCTTTTTCGTTTGCTGGTATTTTACGATACTACACATTGTACACGTTATGCATATATATATATATATATATATATAGAATTTCTAGTAGAACCAATCATGCATATATATATCATCAATGTCTCACAAACCATCATATTAATTAATTCACACATACACACATGTATAGCTATATACAATTTCTCCTACATATGCATGTTGCCTTCGGAGCCAGTGGCATTAGCCTAATTGGTGCCTTCGGAGCACGATGACAATTGGAAGTGGTTTTCATGGGGCGGTAGCGGGTAATAGTATTCTCCCTTCGGATTTATGACCTGGTCGAGCAAAAATCCCGCTATTTCATCTTGAAGTGCTTCTACGCGCTCCGTTTCTAGGAGCTTCTCCCGCACCTCTGTGAACTGTTAAGAAGGAGATCAATATGCATGTGTATTAGTTGTGTGACTAGATATCGATAATGGTGTAAAAATTGTGAATAGTGTTTTGACAAGCGTTCCCATTCCTATTTTTGAGATCTGCTCCTTTCGGACGCCATCATGCGAATGTTCTCGCAAACGCAGAATGCACACAGATCAGTCCCCTGCGCCTGCTTCAGGGCCTTTACGAGAATGGAATTTGATCAGATAATAATTAATCAAGCATGATAATTAAAGAGATGGCAGCTAGCTAGCTAGCTAGTACTACTTAATTACTTACCTTGGGTCAAAACCATTTAAGCTTTTTTTTTCCATTCTCCTGGGGTCACGCTGATGAACCTTGCCCAAGCCCTGCCTGCCGACAAAGAAAATGAATAAAGGGGTTATTAAATAGTTCATATCATGAAATGACGAACTAAATAGGCCGAGATATATAGTTAATAATGATTGAAATTACCTGTTGACTATCCCAAACAAGATGTTATAGTCAGTTTTTTCTTTGAGTAGTGAGTCCAGTATTTCAACTGTTCCGGCGTCAACTTTAATGATACACAAGACCCAGTGAAATCTGCATGCACACACGTTTGCATGTCTTAATTAAGCGGGCATATGTAAGCAAAAACATGTAGCTAGCTAGTAGGCAAAAACAGAGAATTTGTAGTACAAGACAGTGTGACTCACTGGAAATTGTAAGGAAGTAGTATATCTTCATTGTATTTGAGGCGCTTCAAGAACTCTAGCATGCTGTCCTCTACGGCCTTTTGATGACGTGGATTTATTTTCCATGTGTATTCATTAACGGTGTTTGGGTCAATGAACCCAATGCCAAAGCGTCCACCTTTTCTCATTTCATACATCTTCATCCTGCATATAATACCACGAAAAGAATATAGTGAGGATAATTACAGGTAATGATTGATCAAAAGGATCACTACAGCTAGCTTGAGACTTAAATTACAGAAAGAAATCACTTACGACAATAGCAATCGACGATAGATTTGTCGAAAGTGCGTCTTGATTGTATAACTGAAACAGTTCAGAATACTCAACGGACACAGCTTTCTCATGGAAGTAATGCTCCTCCTTGACATTCACCATGAGGGACAATCGATCGAAATCTTGGTAATGTTCATGTACCATTGATGCAATTCATACATTCTCGTTGGGAGGTTCTTGACCTTGTGCAGCTCGACCAAAGGTTGGCCCCGGACATATTTCCGTTTTATTTCATCCTCTCTAAGCACAGGCATGGGCTCGATCTCGAGGAGTTGTCCAACAGTGATTTTGAGAACTTCAGCCTGCATTATATGGTCCTCCGTTATTACCACATTGCCCACCTCAGGAATGTAAACTGTTTGCCCACAATAATATTGGCAGCAGATTGTCACGTGTTGTTGGCACAACAAGTGAGGGATGATTCGCGCTGTTCTCCCAGTGGGGAATGGTTTCCGCATTTTTGACAGCTGCTTCTTGTTTGCTCGATCCCGAGCTCGCCTCCTTATGTAGACGTGCTCGATTTAACTTCCTGATGTGGCGCTCATAGTCTGTGTCAACAGGCTTGGGAGCTGGTGGTTGAGCCATACGAATGAAGTGGTCAATCGTTTCCTCAGGCACTTTCTCCCTTGGCGGCGGTGGCGGTTTCGGTGCAAAATGGGCTTCCACCTCGGACTTCGATATGGCTGCGATTTCCTCCTCGGACCTGTCATAAGCCCTCTGCGGAAGAGGCGTGAGGCTTGGACCATACTTATATCGCTTGCCTCCGCCTGTACTTCCTGTACTACCTTGACTCGTACCGCTACGCACCATAGCTGTGGGGTGTCTCTTCTGCGATTGCTGAGGCGGCGGAGACGGCTGACGGGGCTGAGTTGGACGAGGAGGAGTGGCCGCCTGAAGCTGTGCCGGACTTGGAGGAAGAGTGGCCTGAGGTTGTGCGGACTTGGAGGAGGTGGGACGTCGACGTTGTGGCGGACTTGGTGGAGGAGGAGTGGCTGACACTTTGCGGACATGGAGGAGGAGTGGCGACACTTTGCGGACTTGGTGGACTTGCAGGAGCGGGAGATTGCTGACTCGGTGGCGGACTTGACGAGGAGTCGGCCGACGCGTGTCGGTGGCCTTCAAAGATGATGCAATCCTTTTTCCATAGGATGATACGATGGTTGGCGTCTCCGAGAAAGCGCTCGTCGTCACCTCCAGGAATGTCAAGCTCTAGCTCCGAATATGGGTCCACCACCTCATCAACCAAGACACGAGCATAGCCCGCTGGAATCGGGTTGCAATGGAAGGTTGCCTCGGGGGGATTTGTAAAAGCAACGGCGTCCGCCACCTTCATGGATATGTTCTTCATTTTGACGGGTAGCTCGCAGCTAGTGTTCTCCATGATGTCATCCACGGGGTATCTACCCAGCATTGCGTCGTCTGGGGCGGAACCCACGCTGCTTCTCGGCATGGATGGGGCGGTGCTATCCAATGCTGGATCATTCGCTAGCAGCTGCAGCTGCTGAGACCCCCTTTGCTGGGTAAGTGAGTCGATCTGCTCCTGCTGCCGCTGGAATTTGACTACCAATTCCGCTTGACTTGCTTCTAGGCCTTGAAGGCGTTCATAGTCCCGCTTCCTCTGCTCCTCCTCCATCTTCCTCTTCTTCTCCTCCGCAATCTTCTTTCTCGCACGGGTTCTGCAGTCGATGTTCCAGTCTGAAAACCCCTCATACCACGGAATAGCGCCCTTGCCTCGTGTTCTTCCCGGGTGTTCAGGATTTCCCAGGGCACGCGTAAGCTCGTCATTCTCTCTGTTGGGCTGGAACACCCCCGATCATGCCTCTTCTATTGCAACAAGTATCGCATCGTCGGCTCCCTTCAGACTTGCCCTCGTCGAAACATTGCCTGTCTTCGGGTCCAACTCCCCCCCATGCGCATAGAACCAAGTCCTAACCCTAGGGGGCCAGCTCTTAGTAACCGGAGTGGCACCTGCATCCTCCATCTCTTTCTCAGACTTATCCCACTTAGGCATTGCCACCGCATAGCCACCTGGCCCCAGCTTATGGAACTTATCCTTTTTTGGCATTCTTCTTGTTTATTCTCGACCGTTCCTTAGCTAATTCGAATCCTTGAATTTCACGAAATCGTCCCAATGAGCACGTTGGTTCTCTAGTGTTCCCTCGAATCTGGAGTCTTTCTTCCTCCTTGACGTACTTGTCCCATTCACGATTCTTGTGGTTCTTGAATGCAACCGCCATCTTCCTAAGAGCAGCGTCCTTGACTTTCTGCACATCTGCTTCGTGAAATGATCTGGTAGGGTGAAATGTTCCATGAGAGTATCCCAAAGCAGATCTTTTTATTCTTGTCGACAAAAGTAACATCCGGACGTGGAGCAGCGTCCTCTTTGCCTTTTGTCTTTTGTCTTTGCTGGCTCTCTCCATTCTTGAAGGGAGATCGGAGTTGGTCCTTCACAAGAACTCCGACCGACGAACGAACTTGTCCGCAATCCTCTTAGGCGCTAATGGTTCGCCATTAGGTCTGACTGCCTCGATATTGTACTTTCGCCCTCCTTCAACTTTTTGTTCGGGCCTCGTTTCGTCCTTTTGCACGAAGATTTGCTCGATCCGGATGGCTGAAAGAACAAAGATCGATTTGTTAATATATCTTCAAGTCATTTAAAACATGTGATGATCACGGATACCTGCTTATATAAATATATATACCTCGCCGGTCTTTGTTGTTTCAGGATCAACATGTTCTTCGTCATCGTCATAATCGTAGTTCATGACTTCATCAATTCGGTCGTCGCGATCGAATATCATATCACCCTCTCCGTGTTGTTTAGAAATTGAGCCGTCATAATCTTCTTCATTCGATCATCATCTGGTCCGCGTATCATTTCAACATGGTCTGTTCTCCTCTCTGTCGGTATTGTGCGCCATAGCTTTTATTTAACTAATTCAAAAGAAATCTAAAACAATTTAGTATTCAAATTACATCGTCTCGAATAATAGATATAATCTCGAATACTTCGTCTAGAATAATAGATATAATCTTGAATACATCGTCTCAAATAATATATAATATTGAGTACTACAGAAGAATCTAGGACACTCGCGGTTCCTGCGGCGCGGGCGGTGGACACCCAAAGAGAAGGAACCCTCACAGGATCATAGCTGAAGTGAGATCCTCAAGATACTGCCGGTATTGGAGAACCTGCCGCCTCTAACGCAACCATGTAGCGATGGACGTGCTCGTCCTCCTCCCGACGACACGACGTACCACCTCCGGCGGGCCGGGTCCCTCCGCACCAAACTGGCCCACGCGAACGCCACCAAACGAGATCAGGGTCGACGACGGGACCCGGGGCGGGTTCCTCATCAAGCGCGCCCTCCTGGCAGCACCTCCCGGTGCCAGCCAGGAGCCCAGTCTCGGACATGGTTCGGCTGGACGTCGTCATGACGGGTCGACGGCGAGGATGCGGGCCGGCATCGTCGAGAACAAATACTAGCTATATGCCCATAAAAAGTAATATTTTTTAATGATTGGATTTTGATAACTAAAATTTCTAACATTTCTACTATTTCAAAAATCTATATACTATTTCATACTAATTAAGCATCTAACACTAAAACAGAAAACACAACTTCTATACATCCATTAAAAACTGAAAAACAACATTATATAAAAATTTCCATACTAATTAAACACTAATTATATCCATCTAACATGCATTCATACATATATAATAGTGAAAAATAATAATCTAAATAATCTAAACTAATTAAACATACAAAATACGTATATACTAATATATACATGCATTAATTCATACATATGTGTGTGTGTGTGTGTTCATCATGTTTGTGTGTGTGTGTGTGTATGGGCTCGGGGAGGGGCGGCGCCCATGGTGGCCGCCGGGGGCGAGGGAGAGGGGTTAGAGGGGGAGAGGTCACAGCGGGGCGACGACGACGGCGAGGCGACGGCCGGGGGCGGTGACGGGCCGGGCCGGTGACGCGGGACGGTGCGACGGGACAGGCCCGGGCGGCGAGGGAGACGAGGGCGGCGACGGGACGGGGCGGCGACGGGACGGGGCGGCGGCGGGGGACGGAAAGCGGCGGCGGCGACGGAGACGACGGAAATAGAGGAAGAAACAGAGGGGGAATGAAATTTTCGAAGTGTTGTATATATAGAAGGCACGTTTAGTACCGGTTGGAGCCACCAACCGGTACTAAAGGCCAGTTTTGGCCAGCCCAAGCGGCGGGAAGCGACGCCCTTTAGTACCGGGTGTTGGCACAAACCGGTACAAAAGGCCCCCTCTTTAGTACCGGTTGGTGGCTCCAACCGGTACTAAAGGCCTCGCGCTGCCACCCCAAAGTTTACTCCCACCTCGCCGGGCGAAGGGCAGCCGCACTAGTTTATAAACCCAGCCGCGGCTACCACTTGAACTCTCTCAGATAGCAGGCTTGTGGGCCTAAACTCTGCTGCGCTGCCCTGTGAGTCTGCTGGGCCTTTAAGGCCTGTAATTACACACTGTGGCCTATCAGCCGACAGGCAGCGCTCAATTTTTTTATAGTTTTTTTCTTTTCTGCTTTGTTTTCTTCTATTTATTTTTATGTAGTTTTTGTATAGTTTTTCTTTTCTGTTATATTTATTTTCTTCTATTTATTTGTGAGTAGTTTTCATCTAGTTTGCCAAAATTCAACATTTTCAGAGTTCATTTTGTAGTGATTTTCAATTTCACGGTCATTTTGTAAACGATTGAAAAATAGCAAATATAATTTTTTCTTTTCTGCTTTATTTTTTCTTCTATTTATTTCTGAGTAGTTTTTTCTTTTCTGCTATATTTATTTTCTTCTATTTATTTTTAGTAGTTTTTCATATAGTTTTTTCTTTTCAGCTATAGTTTTTCTTTCTTTTCTGCTATTTTTCTTTTCTGCAAAACTTGATGGTCAAAGTCTGGAGTTATAACTTAAAAAGAGAAATGTCGACGTGCAATTAGTTTTTGCCATAATGAGAAGAAGTCCGGAGTTGTAATAAGTTATTAAAATAAAAAGAGGTGCAATGCTCGTTAATTTGCTTCAAGCCTTTCGGAATAGTGTAAACTGCATTGCGCATAGCTCCGTGCAGTCTACTGTATTCCTGAAGGCTTGAAGCTAAGCAACGTGAGCATTGATCCTCTTCTTCATCGTCTTTGCACTCAGGGCTTATAAACCGCTCCTAGTCCCTCTCACTTCGCGAGGTGGGACTAAAAAACAGCTTACGTCATCCATGAACCGGTACTAAAGGTGCTCGTGGGGCCCCAGCCTTACCTGACACAACCTCATTAGTACCGGTTCGTGGTACGAACCGGCACTAAATGGTGATGGTGGGGCCATAGCCTGACCGGAGGCTGACACAGCCTCTTTAGGTACAAAAAATTACAAACTTTCTGTTAGTGCCCGTAGTTTTCAAATTTGAATAGTTTAAATTTTGAATTATTTGAAATTAGTGTGCATTTGTTTGCACATAAAATTTCTTCGCGTTTAAAATGCCAAAACACATAACTACCCTAACTATTACAGAGATTCCCCTCTCGGTGCGAAACACAGAAGAAAGTGATGATAGCTAGTGAAGCCGATCACATCCCAGATCTTTGGGTGTGAAACTTTTTCTTCGCGTGTGTCCCTTTGCGCCGTAACCATGGAAAATCTTCATCATTTAACGGGATGCTCGGGTCAATATTCACTGTGAATGGAGCAATTTCATCAAACTTTTCATAATCTTCTGACTTGTCTATCTTGTCATCCACTCCCACGATGTTTCTCTTCCCAGAAAGAACTATGTGCCGCTTTGGCTCATCGTACGATGCATTCCCTTCCTTATCTTTTATTTTTCTTGGCTTGGTAGACATGTCCTTCACATAGAAAACCTGTGCCACATCATTGGCTAGGACGAATGGTTCGTCTGCATACGCAAGATTGTTGAGATCCACTGTTGTCATTCCGTACCTGCGGGTCTCCCTTACCCCGCCTCGTGTCATATTGACCCATTTGCACCGAAACAAAGGGACCTTTAAACCACGTCGATAGTCAAGTTCCCATATGTCCTGTATATAACCATAATATGTTTCCTTTCCGCCTTGGTTTCTGCATCAAAGCGGACACCACTGTTTTGGTTGGTGCTCTTCTTATCTTGGGCGATCGTGTAAAATGTATTACCATTTATCTCGCACTTTGAAAGTCATTATATTCAAGATGGTAACTAGGACAGCAAGTACAGGTCATCTTCAATAGAGGTGTCATGCATGGTGCGTGTTCGCAACCAGTGGCGAAACTCCTGGTTTGTTCACGTGTAATCCAGTCATTAGACCGCTCCGGTGTTTGGAGCGTAGCAAATTATTGTGTTCATCCATATACGGAGCCACCAAGGAGGAATTCTGTAGAACTGTGTAGTGTGCTTGGTGAGAGAATGTCCGTCCATACATATTATTTGTTCCCTCCTAGCGTGCCTTTTCCATCCAGTCTGCCCTTATGCGCGATTCAGAACACCAATCGGCTTAAGGTCAGGAATAAAGTCAATACAAAACTCAATGACCTCCTCATTTTGATGGCCCTTGGAGATGCTTCCTTCCGCCTAGCACGGTTATGAACATATTTCTTTAAGACTCCCATGAACCTCTCAAAGGGAACATATTGTGTAGAAATACAGGACCCAAAACGTTAATCTCTTCAAGATAGGGGAACTAGGACGCGCCATGATGTTGAAGAAGGATGGTGGGAACACCAACTCGAAACTGACAAGACATTGCACCAAATCATTCTGTAACCTTGGTATGATTTCTGGATCGATTACCTTCGAGAGATTGCATTAAGAAATGCACATAGCTTCACAATGGCTAATCGAACGTTTTCGGTAGAAGCCCCTCAATGCAACCGAAGCAGTTGCGTCATAATCACGTGGCAGTCATGAGACTTTAGGTTCGGAACTTTTCTCTGCCATGTTTATTATTCCCTTTATATTCGACGAGAAGCCGACGGTACCTTAATATCGAGCAGGCATTCAAAGAAGATTTCCTTCTCTTCTTTGGTAAGAGCGTAGCTTGCATGACCTCGATGTATGCCGCCTTCTCCGTGCATACGTTGCTGGTCCTCCGTGCCTCGGTGTATCTTTTGTCTTCCCATACACGCCCAAGAAGCCAAGAAGGGTCACGCAAAGATTCTTCGTCACGTGCATCACGTCGATTGCGGAGCGGACCTTTAGGTCTTTCCAATATGGCAGGTCCCAAAATATAGATTTCTTCTTCCACATGGGTGCGCGTCCGTCTGCGTCCTTTGGAACAGGTTGTCCGCCAGGACCCTTTCCAAATATCACCTTCAAATCCTTGACCATATCATGTACATCAGCACCAGTACGGTGGCGAGGCTTCGTCTGTGATTCGCCTCACCTTTGAAATGCTTGCCTTTCTTTCTTACGGGATGCCTGCTCGGAAGAAATCGACGATGTCCCAGGTACACATTCTTCTTACAACTATTCAAATATATACTGTCGGTATCATCCAAACAATGCGTGCATCCGCGGTATCCCTTGTTTGTCTGTCCTGAAAGATTACTGAGAGCAGGCCAATAATTGATGGTCACGAACAGCAACGCCTTTAGGTCAAATTCTTCCCCCATGTGCTCATCCCACGCACATACACCTGTTCCATTCCACAGTTGTAAGAGTTCTTCAACTAATGGCCTTAGGTACACATCAATGTCGTTGTCGGGTTGCTTAGGGCCTTGGATGAGCACCGCATCATAATGAACTTCCGCTTCATGCACAACCAAGGAGGAAGGTTATACAAACATAGAGTCACAGGCCAGGTGCTATGGTTGCTGCTCTGCTCCCCAAAAGGATTAATGCCATCTGCGCTTAGACCAAACCATACGCTCCTTGCGCCATCTGCAAACTCCTTCCGTACTTTCTTTCGATTTTTCTCCATGCGACCCGTCATTGGTACTCTCAACTTTCCGCCTTTCTTACGGTCTTCTTCGTGCCATCGCGACGCTTTGGCATGCTCTTTGTTTTGGAACAACGTTTCAACCGTGGTATTATAGGAGAATACCACATCACCTTGGCAGGAATCTTCTTCTGGGGCGCCCCTCGACATCACCATGCTCATCGCGGCTGATCTTATAGCGCAATGCACCACATACCGCAAGCGCTCAAATCCTCGTACTCACCGCGGTAGAGGATGCAATCATTAGGGCATGCATGTATCTTACGCACCTCTAACCCTAGAGGGCGACAGCCTTCTTTGCTTCAGACGTACTCTCGGGCAATTCGTTGTCCTTTGGAAGCATATCCTTTATCATTACCAGCAACTTTCCAAATCCCTTGTCAGATACACCATTCTCTGCCTTCCATTGCAGCAATTCCAGTGTGGTGCCCAGCTTTTTCTTGTCACCTACTATTGGGGATGTAACTACTGAATATAAACCGCCCTGGAGGGGCCGGTTCACCCTCAGCCATAATTGGAGCCCACAAAGACTCAGAAGGTGGCGATTCACTATAGAGCTTAGAGGCCCGGAGCCCAGGGGCGGATTAGGGCCCATAATGGTAAAACCGCCATAACCATGTAACTTGTGTTGTAAGATAAGAGAAAGGAGAGACCGAGCCGGACACTTGTATGAGCCGGCCTCGGGACTCAGAGACCGCCAAGCGCCAACCCGTGTATATAAGGGGACGACCCGGTGGCGGTTTAGGGACAGACAACAACAACTCGAGGCTTAGGCGAAGCTATTTGCTCCCTAGTCGCCGAGGTCACATCAATCCCATTACAAACTAGACGTAGGCTTTTACCTTCACCGAAGGGGCCGAACTAGTATAACTCTTGTGTCTTTGCGTCCGCTTTAACCCCTCTAAGTTAACCCGTACGATGGCCCCGCGACTAAGTCCTTTCATGAGGACATCTGCCGTGACAATTCCACGACAGTTGGCGCCCACCGTGGGGCTATCGGCACGATGGTTTGATGATCTTAGAGGGCAAGCTCGAAGGACTCGAAGGCTATGCTGTGGGCCGGATGACCAAGAGTCGTCGCGGCAAGCTCTACATCAACGATGCAGGCTGGGGCCCCGAGGCCGGCTCGATTGAGTACGGGTACCGGGTCCCCTTTGGTGGCATACACGTGTTCATCGGTAAGATCGGTGAGCCAGGGCCTGAGCCGGACATCTGCACCGGCCTCGTCGAGACGGCTCAGCGGGCGAAACCTGCCCTGGCTAAACCGGCTGTCAAGCGTGCTTTTGTGGGAGTCATCCACGGAGGAAACTATGAGGACGGATCAGCATCTGGTGGCGAAACCTTGGTCTGCTCTGATGACGAGTTGTCGACCGGAGAAACTGAGTCTCTATACCAGCTGCAAGATGGCCAGATTGGGGGCTGTTCCGACGGTGGTGATGATTCGGACCTCGATCTGCCCAACCGGGTTGGAATATTCATGGCCGGTACACAAGCGACGCTTCACTCTTCGACCGCCGCGACAATGGTCGCCGGTTCAGCAGCGGCGATGGCAGCAGGGGCAGGAGGCCCTGTGCGCCCGCCGGCTCAAGTTTTATCAGAACTATTTGATGCATTGGCTGTGCTCATGGCAGAGGCTAACCCGGCGGACCAAGACATTCATAATGCGGAGATTGCCAAGGTGAAGGAGCAAATCACTCAGGCTAAAGCGGATCTGGCAGCTGCAGACGCTAGGATGGCGACAGAGCGGGCCGCTTTGGATGCGCAAGCTTATAGGCTCATGCTGGATCAGAGTGCGTCGCATGAAGTCATGAAGAGGAAATACAGATCCCGTTTGCCCTCCGTTTTCGAGGGAAGAGATCTCTTCCACACCCCAGGAGCAGGGACCAGTAATTCGCCGGTGGTGAACCGGGCGGAAGCACCTGGGACGGGCGCGCTGGTTCAGCCCCGTGTGATAGATCTACCTCGCCATCATACCGGCGCACCTCAGGCTGTGCAAACACCCCCAGGTCATTACTCCAACCCGATGGATAACCTTGTTGCGGCTGCGGCGCGGTTGGAGGCGATTCCAATCAAAGGCGATTCACCGCAGGCGGTAGAGACGCGCCGGGTCAAGGAGCTCCTTAGGACAGCTCTGGTCCAACAAGAAGCGTATTCGTACAGCCGCGATCGGATCCACTCTACCCCCCACCCGAGCCGGAGCTATAGCAGGCGCGTGGATGAACCGGCTGTGTCAAGTAATGCGCGGCGCGGTGCGCCCCGTGGCAACAACCCGGCGGGCGGTTTCGACAATGCTCAGGAGGTGGTGGACCGGGCCAGGGCACGAAGGGAGGCCGAGTTAGCAGCACAGCATCAGGATTATCAACTTACGCCGGTTCGTCCGCCCATCTTTGAGCCTGGGGTTACCTCTAGCTCTTTGGGGGTGCCTTGCCTTGTCCCCGCTTTACGCAATGTACGCTTGCCCAAGGATTTCAAGGGGCCACGCAAGGTGCCAAATTACACCGCCGATCTGGCTCCGGAAGCATGGGTAGAGAGTTATGAGATGGCCATGGAGATGCTGGATGTGGATGAAGCTGCGTGTGCAAAGTACTTCACCATGATGCTTGAAGGCACGGCCCGTACTTGGTTGAAAAACTTGCCGCCCAATTCCATCAGTTCGTGGGCCCAGTTGCGGACCCGGTTCATTCAGAATTTCAAAGATACCTGTAAGCAGCCCATGTCTATGGTGGACTTGGCGGCTTGTGTCCAGGCTGAGGGGGAATCCACAACCCATTGGGTACGCCGCGTTTCGGAAGTCTTACATTCTTCAGACCAGATCAACGCTGATTCTGCGATCTTAACCCTAGAGGGCAACTGCCGGTTTAAACCTTTAAAGTTGAAGCTGGGTCGCATGAAGCGGTTTTGCAATGACATGGGCACTCTCATGGGCGTTTTGGTGAAGTATGCTGATTCTGATAGTACCAAGGATCCCGAGTCGGAGGATGATGATGAAACAGGGAAGGGAAAGCAGAACAGCAACTCCAGAGGCCAGCAGCATCACTCGGCAGGTAATGGTGGAAACAAGCGTAAGGCGAATGGTAACATGGGTTTCGTAGCCAACACCAACGCGCAGGACAAGGGCCAACGGCGCAAGGGTAAACAGCCGAACCAAGGTGGTGCGCCTAACCCCAATCCGGACCGGTTGAACTATCTGTTGAATCAACACTGTCCAAAGCATGGGACGAAGGAGGCGCCAGCGAACCACCTCTGGAAGGATTGTTACATTATGCAGGAGTTCAAAAGTTCTAATGCTTTCCGGTATGATCAAGGCTCCGGCGGCGGTTCAGGGTCCGGCTCGGGTTACGGTGGAGGAAATTCCGGTCCAGGGTTTAATGGTAATCCGGGCGGACATAACAATCAGAACAATCAGAATAATCAAGGTGGTTATAATCAGCAGCAGCAGCAGCAGCAGTCGGGTTATCAGAGCAACCCAAAACAGTTGAATGGTGGACAGTATCACGTCTTCACCACTTGCTTGGACAAGCGAGACCGGAAACTTTAGAAGCGGGTAGTCAACGTTGTTGAACCGGCCGTGCCTCATTACCTACGCTGGTCAGAGCAGCCTATTGTGTGGAGTAGAGAGGATCATCCTCCCCGGGTTGACAATCCGGGTCAGCTAGCCCAAGTGGTGGCACCTCAGGTGGGAGGATACAAGTTCACCAAGGTGCTTATGGACGGAGGGAGCAGCATCAACATCCTGTACTATGAGACCTTCCGTCGTATGGGGTTAACGGATAAACATCTCAAACCGTCCAATACAGTGTTCCATGGTGTGGTGCACAGCAAGTCAGCATATCCGATTGGTAAAATAGCTCGAGGTGGCCTTTGGGGATGAACATGACTCGGATCGAAACATTGACGTTTGAAGTGGTGAAAATTCAAAGTCCTTATCACGCCTGTTTGGGCGGCGGCTTATGCCAAGTTCATGGCACGACCTTGTTATATCTATTTGCAGCTCAAGATGCCGGGTCACAAGGGGACGATAACGGTTCATGGGAGCCGCAAGATCGCTTTAGAGTGTGAAGAAGGTAATGCGGCTTACGCAGAGTCGGTTTGTGCTACCGAAGAGCTGAAGTACTATAAAGATAATGTTGATCTGGAGGATATGACCCCGTTGAAGAAGCCAACTACAGAGCATGATCCGGCCTTGAAGTTTAAATCGGCGGCTGAGACTAAACTTGTTGAATTCGTACCTGGTGATTCGTCCAAGCAGTTCATCATCAGTGCCAACTTGGATCCTAAGTAGGAAAGCTCGCTCATCGAGTTCATCCGTGAGAATCGGGACATTTTTGCATGGAAGCCTTCTGACATGCCAGGTGTACCGAGGGAACTCGCTGAGCACTCTCTTAATGTTGATCCCAAGTACAAACCGGTAAAGCAGTTCCTTCGCCGGTTTAACGAGGAAAGGCGTAAGGCCATTGGAGAAGAGGTTGCCAGGCTCTTAGCAGCAGGATTTATCGTTGAAGTTTTCCATCCAGAGTGGCTTGCTAATCCGGTGCTGGTCCTTAAGAAAAACGGCACTTGGCGCATGTGTGTGGATTACACAGATCTTAACAAGGCTTGTCCAGCAGATCCTTTGCCCTCCCGCATTGACCAGATTATTGATGCCGCTGCGGGTTGTGGCGTTGAGCTTTTGGATGCATATTCGGATATCATCGATCAAAATGGCGGTTAAGGACCAGGAGAAGACAACATTTATCACTCCCTTTGGAGCCTTCTGCTATGTGTCTATGCCTTTTGGGCTCAAGAGCGTCCAAGCAACTTATTAGCGTTGCGTACAGAATTGCTTGCATGAACAGATCGGCCGTAATGTGCATGCTTATGTGGATGATATTGTGCTTAAGTCAAGGAAGAAGGAAACACTGATTGATGATTTGAAAGAAACCTTTGACAACTTGCGGGTGTATAAGATGATGCTTAACCTGGCCAAATGTGTCTTCGGTGTTCCGGCAGGCAAGTTATTGGGTTTCCTTGTGTCCAACAGGGGGATTGAAGCTAATCCGGAGAAGATTACGGCTATCACCTCCCTGGCTAAGCCAAAGTGTATTAATGATGTCCAGCGTTTGGCGGGCCGGATTGCCGCGCTGAGCCGGTTTATCAGCCGCCTCGGAGAGAAGGCCATCCCTTTGTATCAGATGCTGAAGAAGACAGATCAGTTTGTCTGGAGTCCAGCCGCTGATGAAGCGTTGGAGGACTTAAAGCGGCAATTGGCCAACCCGCCTGTGCTCGCCGCCCCCATTGACAAGGAGCCGCTTTTGCTATATGTTGCTGCTAATGCCAGGGCAGTTAGCGTGGCCATTGTGGTAGAGCGGAAAGAGGCAGGGAAGGAGCATCCGGTTCAACGTCCGGTTTATTATATCAGCGAGGTGCTTATTGAGTCTAAGCAGAGATATCCGCATTGGCAGAAGCTGGTGTATGGAGTTTTTATGGCAAGATGGAAGCTGAAGCAGTATTTTCAAGGGCATCCCATCACGGTGGTCAGTTCAGCTCCCTTAGGTGATATCATACAGAACCGGGAGGCGACTGGCCGGATTGCTAAGTGGGCTATAGAGCTTGGGCCGCACGGTTTAAAGTATGTACCTCGGACGGCAGTGAAGTCTCAGGCACTTGTGGATTTCATTAATGATTGGACGGAGTTACAAGCGCCTGAAGAAAAGCCGGATCATACCTATTGGACCATCCACTTTGACGGATCCAGCAGTTGAGGCTCGGGGCTGGAGTCGTGTTAACTTCCCCACGAGGTGACAAGTTTTGTTACGCCCTCCGCTTAATGTTCCTTGTACTAACAATGTAGCTGAGTATGAAGCCTTGCTCCATGGTCTTCGGATGGCTAAGGAGATGAATCTAAGCGGGTTAAGTGCTTCGTGACTCGGACTTGGTGGCCCAACAGTGTCCGCACTTGGGATTCCAAAGACCCACTCATGGCTGCATATCGTCGGGAGGTGGATGTTGTCGCAGGTCATTTTAAAGGCTATCAGGTTGACCATGTGGATCGTCGGAAGAACGAAGCGGCGGACGCTTTGAGCCGGTTAGGCTCTCAACGCAAACCGGTCCCGCCCAATGTTTTCCTTGATGTACTGCACAACCCGTCAGTCGAGCTCCCTGATGAAGCAGATTTGGCTATTCCTGATCCGGAGGTTCAGTTGGTGGCAGCCCTGCATGTCATTCCGGATTGGACGCTCCCTTATTTGGCGTACATGAGTCGGGGCGAGTTACCAGAAGATGAGACGTTGGCCCGACAGATAGTTCGGCGGTCTAAGTCTATGACCATTATTAATGGCGAGTTGCATCATTGCAGTGTGTCAGGGGCGTTTCAACGCTGTGTGTCCCCTGAGGAAGGCTGTGAAATATTGCGTGAGATCCACGAAGGAGACTGTGGTCACCACGCCGGTTCAAAATCCTTGGTGGCTAAGGCGTTCCGCCACGGTTTTTATTGGTTGACTGCCCATGCTGATGCGGAAGATCTGGTCAAACGATGTGATGGTTGCCAGAAGTTTTCTAGACGTGCTCATATACCGGCCCAAGAATTGAGGATGATTCCATTTACTTGGCCGTTTGCAACTTGGGGGCTGGACATGGTTGGACCTTTTAAGAGGTCCAAGGACAAGAAAACACACCTGTTGGTGGCAGTTGACAAATTTACAAAGTGGGTAGAGGCAGAACCTGTTAGCAAATGTGATGCGGCCATGGCAGTTCAGTTCATGAAAAGAGTGATCTTCCGGTTTGGTTTTCCACACAGTATCATCACGGATAATGGTACCAATTTGTCCAAAGGTGCTATGAAGGAGTTTTGTGAACGTGAGCACATCCGGCTTGACGTTTCTTCAGTAGCTCACCCACAGTCCAATGGTCAAGCAGAACGAGCTAATCAAGAGATCCTGAGAGGTATCAAGCCCCGGCTTATGGTCCCTTTGCAGAGGACGCCGGGTTGTTGGGTAGAAGAGCTACCGTCTGTGTTATGGAGTATAAATACTACGCCTAACAGATGCACTGGATACACGCCGTTCTTTATGGTCTATGGAGCGGAGGTGGTCCTCCCCAGCGATGTCTGTCATGACTCACCTCGTGTGGCAGCCTATGTTGAGGCAGATAACAAGACAGCACGACAGGACGCTTTGGATCGGCTGGATGAAGAACGAGATATGGCAGCTGCTCGCTCGGCGATTTACCAGCAGGATCTTCGTCGGTATCATAGTCGCCGGGTCAGAACCAGAACCTTTCAAGAAGGAGATTTGGTGCTTCGGCTCATTCAAGACCGATTTAATATGCACAAGCTATCCCCACCTTGGGAGGGGCCTTTTGTGGTCAGCAAGAATCTGCACAACGGGTCATACTATCTGATCGATGTTCGAGAGCATAAAGACTCACGCACGTCAGAAGAAGAGACCAACAGGCCGTGGAACATAGCTCATCTTCGGCCTTATTATACCTGAGCCATCGGCTCTACTTATGTACATATTATGACAGTGTATATATTATGAATAAAGCAATAAACCGGAGCCTCGGCTAAAGCGGGGTATCCGTTCTGTTACATCCTGTGTGGTTACATGGAGTGGTTGTCTTAAGACTGAAGGAAATATGCCCTAGAGGCAATAATAAAGTTATTATTTATTTCCTTATATCATGATAAATGTTTATTATTCATGCTAGAATTGTATTAACCGGAAACATAATACATGTGTGAATACATAGACAAACAGAGTGTCACTAGTATGCCTCTACTTGACTAGCTCGTTAATCAAAGATGGTTATGTTTCCTAACCATAGACATGAGTTGTCATTTGATTAACGGGATCACATCATTAGGAGAATGATCTGATTGACATGACCCATTCCGTTAGCCTAGCACTTGATCGCTTAGTATGTTGCTATTGCTTTCTTCATGACTTATACATGTTCCTGTAACTATGAGATTATGCAACTCCGTTTACGGAGGAACACTTTGGTACTACCAAACGTCACAACGAATCTGGGTGATTATAAAGGAGTACTACAGGTGTCTCCAAAGGTACATGTTGGGTTGGCGATTTCGAGATTAGGTTTTGTCACTCCGATTGTCGGAGAGGTATCTCTAGGCCTTCTCGGTAATACACATCACATAAGCCTTGCAAGCATTGCAACTAATGAGTTAGTTGTGAGATGATGTATTACGGAACGAGTAAAGAGACTTACGGTAACGAGATTGAACTAGGTATTGGATACCGACGATCGAATCTCGGGTAAGTAACATACCGATGACAAAGGAACAACGTATGTAGTTATGCGGTTTGACCGATAAAGATCTTCAGTAGAATATGTAGGAACCAATATGGGCATCCAGGTTCCGCTATTGGTTATTGACCGAGAATGGTTCTAGGTCATGTCTACATAGTTCTCGAACCCGTAGGGTCCGCACGCTTAAGGTTTCGATGGCGGTTATATTATGAGTTTATGAGTTTTGATGTACCGAAGGAGTTGAGTCCCGGATGAGATCGGGGACATGACGAGGAGTCTCGAAATGGTCGAGACGTAAAGATCGATATATTGGACGACTATATTCGGAGTTCGGAAAGGTTCCAATGATTCGGTATTTTCGAGTACCGGAGAGTTACGGGAATTCGCCGGGAGAAGTATTGGGCCTTATTGGGCCCTGCGGGAAAGAGAGAGGGCTGCCTAGGGCAGGCGCGCGCCCCATGGCCTAGTCCGAATTGGACTAGGGAGGGGCCGCACCCTTTCCTCTTCCCCTTCCCCAAGTCCTAGTCCAACTAGGAGAGGGGGGAGTCCTACTCGGTGGGAGTAGGACTCCTCCAGCAGCGCCTCTCTAGGGCCGGCCGCACCCCCTTGCTCCTTTATATCTGGGGCAAGGGGCACCCCATGACACACAAGTTGATCTACGGATCTTTCCTTAGCCGTGTGCGGTGCCCCTTCCACCATATTCCACTTCGGTCATATCGTCATGAGCTTAGGCGAAGCCTGCGCCGGAGAAGTCATATCGTCGCGAGCTTAGGCGAAGCCCTGCGTCGGTGGAGCATCAACATCATCACCACGCCGTCAGGTTGACGGAACTCATCCCGACACTTTGCTGGATCGAGTCCGGGATTGTCATCGAGCTGAACGTGTGCAGAACTCGGAGGTGCCGTACGTTCGGTGCTTGGATCCGTCGGATCGTGAAGACGTACGACTACATCAACCGCGTTGTTATAACGCTTCCGCTTTCGGTCTACGAGGGTATGTGGACGGACACTCTCCCCTCGTTGCTATGCCATCACCATGGTCTTGCGTGATCGTAGGAAATTTTTGAAATGACTACGTTCCCCAACGATGGTATCGAGCCTGGTTTTATGCGTTGATGTGATGTGCACGAGTAGAACACAAGTGAGTTGTGGACGATACAAGTCATACTGCCTACCAGCATGTCATACTTTGGTTCAGCGGTATTGTGAGATGAAGCGGCCGGACCGACATTACGCCAGACGCTTACGCGAGACTGGTTTCACCGCCCGAGCACTCGTTGTTTAAAGGTGACCGGCGGGTGTCATCTCTCTCACATTAGTTGAATCGAGTGTGGCTACGCCCGGTCCTTGAGAAGGTTAAAACGTAGTCTATTTGACGAAGTATCGCTGTGGTTTTGATGCGAGGTAAGAACGGTTCTTGCTCAGCCCGTAGTAGCCACGTAAAACTTGCAACAACAAAGTAGAGGACGCCTAACTTGTTTTTGCAGGGCATGTTGTGATGTGATGTGGTCAAACGTGATGCTATATTTCATTGTATGAGATGATCATGTTTTGTAACCGAAGTTATCGGCAATGGCAGGAGCCATATGGTTGTCGCTTATTGTATGAAATGCAACGCCATGTAATTGCTTTACTTTATCACTAACTAGTAGCGATAGTCGAGAAGCAATAGTTGGTGAGACGACAACGATGCTACGATGGAGATCAAGGTGTCGCTACCGGTGACGATGGTGATCATGACGTTGCTTCGGCGATGGAGATCACAAGCACAAGATGATGATGACCATATCATATCACTTATATTGATTGCATGTGATGTTTATCCTTTATGCATCTTATCTTGCTTTGATTGACGGTAGCATGATAAGATGATCTCTCACCAAAATTATCAAGAAGTGTTCTCCCGAGTATGCACCGTTGCGAAAGTTCTTCGTACGAGACACCACGTGATGATCGGGTGTGATAGGCTCTACGCTCAAATACAACGGGTGCAAAACAGTTGCGCACGCGAATACTCAGGTTAAACTTGACGAGCCTAGCATATAACAGATATGGCCTCGAACACGGAGACCGAAGGTCGAGCGTGAATCATATAGTAGATATGATCAACATAGTGATGTTCACCATTGAAACTACTCCATCTCACGTGATGATCGGACATGGTTTAGTTGATTTGGATCACGAATCACCAGATGACTAGAGAGATGTCTATCTAAGTGGGAGTTCTTAAGTAATATGATTAATTGAACTTTAATTTATCATGAACTTAGTCCCGTAGTATTTTGCAAATTATGTTGTAGATCAATAGCTCGCGTTGTTGCTTCCCTATGTTTTCATATGTGTTCCTAGAGAAAATTGTATTGAAAGATGTTAGTAGCAATGATGCGGATTGGATCCGTGATCTGAGGTTTATCCTCATTGCTGCGCAGAAGAATTATGTCCTTAATGCACCGCTAGGTGACAGACCTATTGCAGGAGCAGATGCACGTTATGAACGTTTGGCTAGCTCAATATGAGCGATCTGAGGCGTTATGAACGTTTGGCTAGCTCAATATGATGACTACTTGATAGTTTAGTGCACCATGCTTAACGGCTTAGAATCGGGACTTCAAAGACGTTTTGAACGTCATGGACCATATGAGATGTTCCAGAATTGAAGTTAATATTTCAAGCAAATACCGAGTTGAGAGATATGAAGTCTCCAACAAGTTCTATAGCTAAAAGATGGAGGAGAATCGCTCTACTAGTGAGCATGTGCTCAGATTGTCCGAGTACTTCAATCGCTTGAATCAAGTGGGAGTTAATCTTCCAGATAAGATAGTGATTGACAGAATTCTCTAGTCACCATCACTAAGTTAGTAGAACTTCGTGATGAACTATAGTATGCAAGGGATGACGAAAAAGATTCTCGAGCTCTTCGCGATGCTAAAATCGGCGAAGGTAGAAATCAAGAAAAACATCAAGTGTTGATGGTTGACAAGACCACTAGTCTCAAGGAAAATGGCAAAGGGAAGAAGGGGAACTTCAAAAGGAACGGCAAGCAAGTTGCTGCTCGAGTGAAGAAGCCCAAGTCTAGACCTAAGCACGAGACCGAGTACTTTTGTTGCAATGGAACTGGTCACTCGAAGCGAACTACCCCTGAATATTTGGTGGATAAGAAGGATGGCAAAGTGAACAAGGTTATATTTGATATACAGGTTATTGATGTGTGCCTTACTAGTGTTTATAGTAGCCCCTGAGTATTTGATACTCGTTCGGTTGCTAAGATTAGTAACTCGAAACAGGAGTTACAGAATAAACAGAGACTAGTTGAAAGGGAAGTGACGATGAGTGTTGGAAGTAGTTCCAAGATTGATATGATCATCATCGCACACTCCCTATACTTTCGGGATTAGTGTGGAACCTAAATAAGTGTTATTTGGTGTTGAGCATAAATATGATTTGATCATGTTTATTGCAATACGGTTATTCATTTAAGTAAGAGAATAAATTGTTGTTACATTTACATGAATAAAACCTTATATGGTTACACACCCAATGAAAATGGTTCATTGGATCTCGATCATAGTGATACACATATTCATAATATTGAAACCAAAAGATGCAAAGTTAATAATGATAGTGCAACTTATTTGTGGCACTGCCGTTTAGGTCATATTGGTGTAAAGCGATGAAGAAAACTCCATGCCGATGGACTTTTGGAATCACTTGATTATGAATCATTTGATGCTTGCGAACCGTGCCTTTTGGGCAAGATGACTAAAACTCCGTTCTCCGGAACAATGGAACAAGCTACTGACTTATTGGAAATAATACATACCGATGTATGCGATCCAATGAATGTTGATGCTCGTGGCAAGTATTGTTATTTTCTGACCTTCACAGATGATTTGAGAAGATATGGGTTTATCTACTTGATGAAACATAAGTCTGAAATAATTGAAAAGTTCAAAGAATTTCAGAGTGAAGTGGAAAATCATCGTAACAAGAAAATAAAGTTTCTGTGATCTGATCGTGGAGATAAATATTTGAGTTACGAGTTTGGTTTACATTTGAAACAATGTGGAATAGTTTCGTAACTCACGCCACCCGGAACACCACAGAGAAATGGTGTGTCCGAACGTCATAACCGTACTTTATTTTGATATGGTGCGATCAATGATGTCTCTTACCGATTTACCAATATCGTTTTGGGGTTATGCATTAGAGACAGCTGCATTCACGTTTAATAGGGCACCATCTAAATCCGTCGAGGCGACACCGTATGAACTATGGTTTAACAGTAAACCTAAGCTGTCGTTTCTTAAAGTTTGGAGTTGTGATGCTTATGTGAAAAAGGTTTCACCTGATAAGCTCGAACCCAAATCGGAGAAATGTGTCTTCATAGGATACCCAAAGGAGACTATTGGGTACACCTTCTATCACAGATCTGAAGGCAAAGTTTTCGTTGCTAAATTCGGATCCTTTCTAGAGAAGGAGTTTCTCTCGAAAGAAGTGAGTGGGAGGAAAGTAGAACTTGATGAGATAATTGTATCTGCTCCCTTATTGGAAGGTAGTTCATCACAAGAAACGGTTCCTGTGACAACTACACCAATTAGTGAGGAAACTAATGATGATGATCATGAAGCTTCAGATCAAGTTACTACTGAACTTCGTAGGTCAACCAGAGTAAAATACGCACCAGAGTGGTACGGTAATCCTATTCTGGAAGTCATGTTACTTGACCATGGCGAACCTACAAACTATGAGGAAGCGATGATGAGCCCAGATTCCGCGAAATGGTTTGAGACCATGAAATCTGAGATGGGATCCATGTATGAGAACAAAGTGTGGACTTTGATGGAGTTGCCCGATGATCGGCAAGCCATATTATATAAATGGATCTTCAAGAGGAAGACAGATGATGATAGTAGTGTTACTATCTACAAAGTTCGACTTGTCGCAAAAAGGTTTTCGACAAATTCAAGGTGTTGACTACAAATGAGATTTTGTCAACTGTAGCGATTCTTAAGTCTGTCGAATCATGTTAGCAATTGCCACATTTTATGAAATCTGGCAAATGGATGGCAAAACTATATTCTTTAATGGATTTATTAAAGAAGAGTTGTATATGATGCAACCAGAAGTTTTTGTCAATCCTAAAGGAGCTAACAAAATGTGCAAGCTCCAGCGATCCATCAATGGACTGGTGCAAGCATCTCGGAGTTGGAATATACGCTTTGATGAGTTGATCAAAGCATATGGTTTTATACAGACTTTTGGAGAAGCCTGTATTTACAAGAAAGTGAGTGGGAGCACTACAGCATTTCCGATAAGTATATGTGAATGACATATTGTTGATCGGAAATAATGTAGAATTATTCGCAAAGCATAAAGGAGTGTTTGAAAGGAGTTTTTTCAAAGAAAGACCTCGGTGAAGCTGCTTACATATTGAGCATCAAGATCTATAGAGATAGATCAAGACGCTTGATAAGTTTTTCAATGAATACATACCTTGTCAATATTTTGAAGTAGTTCAAAATGGAACAGTCAAAGAAAAGTTCTTGCCTGTGTTGCAAAGGTGTGAAATTGAGTGAGACTCAAATCCCGACCACGGCAGAAAATAGAAAAGAGAATGAAATTCATTCCCTATGCATCAGCCATAGGTTCTATAAAGTATGCTATGCTATGTACCAGACCTATTGTATACCTTGCTCTGAATTAGGCAAGGGAGTACAATAGTGATCTAGGAGTAGATCACTGGACATTGGTCAAGAACATCCTTAGTGAGGACTAAGGAAATATTTCTCGGTTATGGAGGTGATAAAAGAGCCCGTCGTAAAGAGTTACATCGATGCAAGCTTTTTACACTGATCCAGATGACTCTAAGTCTCAATCTGGATACATATTGTAAGTGGGAGCAATTAGCTAGAGTAGCCCCGTGCAGAGCATTGTAAACATAGAATATTTGCAAAATACATACGGCTCTGAATGTGACAGACCCGTTGACTAAACTTCTCTCACGAGCAAAACATGATCATCCCTTAGTACTCTTTGGGTGTTATTCACATAGCGATGTGAACTAGATTATTGACTCTAGTAAACCCTTTGGGTGTTGGTCACATGACGATGTGAACTATGGGTGTTAATCACATACAGATGTGAATATTAGTGTTGAATCACATTATGATGTGAACTAGATTATTGACTCTAGTGCAAGTGGGAGACTGAAGGAAATATGCCCTAGAGGCAATAATAAAGTTATTATTTATTTCCTTATATCATGATAAATGTTTATTATTCATGCTAGAATTGTATTAACCGGAAACATAATACATGTGTGAATACATAGACAAACAGAGTGTCACTAGTATGCCTCTACTTGACTAGCTCGTTAATCAAAGATGGTTATGTTTCCTAACCATAGACATGAGTTGTCATTTGATTAACGGGATCACATCATTAGGAGAATGATCTGATTGACATGACCCATTCCGTTAGCCTAGCACTTGATCGTTTAGTATGTTGCTATTGCTTTCTTCATGACTTATACATGTTCCTGTAACTATGAGATTATGCAACTCCCGTTTACCGGAGGAACACTTTGGGTACTACCAAACGTCACAACGTAACTGGGTGATTATAAAGGAGTACTACAGGTGTCTCCAAAGGTACATGTTGGGTTGGCGTATTTCGAGATTAGGTTTTGTCACTCCGATTGTCGGAGAGGTATCTCTAGGCCTTCTCGGTAATACACATCACATAAGCCTTGCAAGCATTGCAACTAATGAGTTAGTTGTGATATGATGTATTACGGAACGAGTAAAGAGACTTACCGGTAACGAGATTGAACTAGGTATTGGATACCGACGATCGAATCTCGGGTAAGTAACATACCGATGACAAAGGGAACAACGTATGTAGTTATGCGGTTTGACCGATAAAGATCTTTGTAGAATATGTAGGAACCAATATGGGCATCCAGGTTCCGCTATTGGTTATTGACCGAGAATGGTTCTAGGTCATGTCTACATAGTTCTCGAACCCGTAGGGTCCGCACGCTTAAGGTTTCGATGATGCTTATATTATGAGTTTATGAGTTTTGATGTACCGAAGGAGTTCGAGTCCCGGATGAGATCGGGGACATGACGAGGAGTCTCGAAATGGTCGAGACGTAAAGATCGATATATTGGACGACTATATTCGAGTTCGGAAAGGTTCGAATGATTCGGTATTTTTCGAGTACCGGAGAGTTACGGAATTCGCCGGGAGAAGTATTGGGCCTTATTGGGCCCTGGAAAGAGAGAGGGCTGCCTAGGGCAGGCGCGCGCCCATGGCCTAGTCCGAATTGGACTGGGGGAGGCCGCACCCTTTCCTCTTCCCCTTCCCAAGTCCTAGTCCAACTAGAGAGGGGGAGTCCAACTCCGGTGGGAGTAGGACTCCTCCGGTAGCGCCTCTCTAGGGCCGGCCGCACCCCCCCTTGCTCCTTTATATACGGGGCAAGGGGCACCCCATGACACACAAGTTGATCTACGGATCTTTCCTTAGCCGTGCAGCGGTGCCCCTTCCACCATATTCCACTTGGTCATATCGTCGCATGAGCTTAAGCGAAGCCCCGCGCCGGAGAAGTCATATCGTCATGAGCTTAGGCGAAGCCCTGCGTCGGTGGAGCATCAACATCGCCACCACGCCGTCGCGGTTGACGGAACTCATCCCCGACACTTTGCTGGATCGGAGTCCGGGATTGTCATCGAGCTGAACGTGTGCAGAACTCGGAGGTGCCGTACGTTCGGTGCTTGGATCGGTCGGATCGTGAAGACCTACGACTACATCAACCGCGTTGTTATAACGCTTCCGCTTTCGGTCTACGAGGGTACGTGGACGGACACTCTCCCCTCTCGTTGCTATGCCATCACCATGGTCTTGCGTGATCGTAGGAAATTTTTTGAAATTACTACGTTCCCCAACAAAGACGGCCTCCGGTTTACCCCTTGAGCTTGCTTTTCAAAAGCTTTGTGATATCACTTGGGGGCTTGGTCGTATCCGAACCAATGCAACACCTTTTGATAGGCGAAAGCCACCAGATCATTTGGGGACATGGTCAGGTCTGAACCAGTCACGCTTCTTGATCGGCCTAAGGCCATAGAGTCACTTGGTGGCTTGGTCGAACCCGAACCATTGCCACGCCACTTGATCGGCACAATGCCACGGTTTCAGTTGGGGGCCTAGCTGACTTGAACCATAGCTATACCTTATTGGGAGCTTGGTCGTGTCCGACCATGGTAACGCCATCTGATCGGCTCAGCAAAGCCTCTTTTGACAAACGGTTTTATCATTGTCTTTGTTTCCGAATTTTTTCCTTAGTTATTCAATTTTGGTTGCGCTTTCTTAAACCGGCAACATTTTTTAAACCGTTTTCACAACTATCAGTTGATGGAATTTGATCAAATTCTTAATTCGGTGATAGTTTCTCTGGTTCGATGTTTTTCTGTTAACATCCTATTATGGAGTAACAGGGGGCTCATTCTAACCCGGCACGGGATACATGGTAAACCGGCAGGATAAATACAGGAGCTGTTCTCTCCTTTGACAGTAATGGTTTATACAACCTCCGTTTCAAGATTGGCTAAGCCAACTTCATGCTCAGCAACGGCATGTATTTTGTATCACAAAATTTTGATTATATACCTCCATATTTCATATATGTATCATAAACCGGCTAGCGGCACAGACCGCTAGGGCGGTTTAAAGATTTTGCTATTACAGGCAATTTAACTTGAAGGTTTCGATCATTCAATCAAAGGAGTCCGCACCAGGGCACACAGGCATATTAAAAACAAAAGTGATGGCTATTCTATTACAAGGCATTCAGAGGCCCAAAATTTGGAATGGCGTCATGACAAGCAGCTTATGATGCATCAACCGGCTTGACGGATTAAGCTTCATTGCCGGGTTGATGTGAAGAGGATGGGTCGTCTGGCGTCGGTTCTTCTTCTTCCTCCTCACCACCCAATGGCCGGAAGTCATTGGTGGACCAGTCAATCCGGGTTAAAGCCTGAAAGACAGCCTCTTCACTTATAAGCTCAGCCGGATCAACGTCAGGGGCGTAAGTGTGCTTACGGGTTGGGGGAACAAGGTTCTGCACTTCCGGAATTACAACTTCAACCCGCCTGTTGTTTGCATCGTAGAAAGAGCGGTGAACCGTCAGGTTGGCCTCTGCTGCCAGTTGACTCGCCAGAGGACGCATCTCCCTTGTTATCCGTCTGAGAGCATCATTATCAAAGGCTTCGCCATTTTCTTGAGCGCTGGGGAAGCCTTTGGCTATGTCAGCCGGATCAAGGTCAGCTATCCAAGCTTTGGCGCGAGTAAGAGCCAATAAGGTGCCAGCCCGGGCAGCGGATCGTTTCAACTCTTCGAGCTGTGCCGGTATCATGGATAGACGGTCCAGCGTATCCTTGATCAAAGATGGAGCTGTGTTATCATACGAAGTAGCACATATGACTCGCTGGGTGCCGGTATACAGTTGCTCAATCAGTGTACGCGGCCTTGAGCTTCTTCCGCATGTCAGAGCCCAGATGAGCAATACGCTTACCTATACCGGTTTAAGACAGTTCAGGTTAAACCGGCGGAAATGTTAAAACGGAATAGTAATCAAAACCTTGGTGAAGCATTTCTTACCAAATATCGCAGAGGTCATGGCGTTAATTTGGCGCTTTAGTCCGGTGAGCTCTTCCGTCACCGGTTTAAGAGTCGCTTCAGCATCTTCCGCCCGTTTTAGCAACCCAGCCTTCTCAGTGTCCCAGTTGGCCTGCTCAGATTTAAACCACTCCTTGAGCTGCTCCATAGTGGTCAAGGCGGTTTTCAACTCATCCTTGGCCTTGGAGGCTTCTGCTTGTTGAGTCTTCAGATTGGCATGAAGGTCATTGAGTTGTACGGTTTGTTGGCGTATCTCACTCTGATAAAAAGGGATCACGTTAGTTGTTTCATCATGAAGTCCCAAGCTCAATACAGGTATTCAACTTGGCACTTGGGGGCTAATGGCTAATTGCTCAAACATGTTTTGCTACGGTGATACAAGTTACAGTCCCGGTTTAACTATGCTAAGTTGAACCGGCCCTTGGGGGCTACATCAATGAAGTTTGAGACGTTTGAGTTTTATATTAAGTCCCGGTTTAACTAAGCTAAGTTGAACCGGCCCTTGGGGGCTACTACACAACAAAGGTACAAGAGAGGCATAACTCCTTACCTCATAGCGCTCCTTCATAAGATTCACCAGACCGCTTCGAAATCACGACTTGTGTAGAGCCGGTTCAGGAAGCCGGAGTGAAGTTCTTGGGCAGAGAAATTGTCATGTCGATGATCAGTTTTCCCTTCTCTTTACTCATGGCAGTAAACTCTTCCTTGGCGCTGTGTTTTGATAGAGCGACCGGATTGCCAGGGGCGGTATATGCGGTGCCCGTCACTACGACATCATCATCTTTGACCGGGCTGGCCGGATTGGCATTTTTTCCTGGGCTTGGTGCTTTCATACCCGGGCTCGGGGATCAAGAATCAAACCTGTTCTGCTGCAGGACTCAGTGGAGCAGGATGTGATGTTTCCACTTGGACATCCGGTTCAACCTCTGGCGGATTAGCATTGTCGTCTTGATTAAACCCAGCAGAGCTGTTTTTAGCAACTTCGGGATTTTCGCCATGATGCTCTGGAATCTTCTCCGAATCAACATCCACAGTAGGATCAAGGGTCTTCGCCTTCTTACTTAGGCGAGCCTTGGTGCTACAACATTAAGAGTTAGAACATGATAAACCGACAAATGCAAAAAAGAAATAGAGTAATATGCTTACCCAGCAGCAACTTTAAGAGGAGGCAGTTGAGTGGTTGATGAACCGCCAGATGAGTTGGAAGAGGCCTGATAATTCGGATCGACGGATTGAGAGGACATCGGAAGAAACCTTTCAAAGGATAACGCCAGAGAACAAATCACCTCACGGACGACGCTTCCGGGTTGGGGTGTCGCCTAAACCGGACGACGTAATTTGTTGACCGCTATGCCGGTCGACGGCATTCTTCAGCTTGCTGTGTCTTCAAAGAAAGATTTGGATTCAAATGAGCACCGGAGCGAGATTTTTCACTTTCCGGACTGTGCGCGTAATTCTTTTAACCGTACAAGATCGTAATCGAAGAAAGAAGGATTACCTCAACATGATCGGCATGGCTGGCCTCAAAGATCATCCAGGAATTGTAATGTCAAGAGGATGAATGATAAAAGGGCAAAGTAAATCAAGCTTTACCTCAGCATCTGATTCTTCATCCTCCGGCGGTTCAGAAGACTCCGCGGTTTTCCTCTTACCAGCTTTCTTGGTGGTCTTCGACTTTACACGAGGAACCCGGGCCGGTTTTGTTCGTTTCCAAAAGGAGCTGTTAGCCTGAGAATTAACAAGGATTAATATATATCAATAAGGCATTAAAATCAGTAGAACTATGAGCGGAGCCTTACCGCAGGCGGTTTGTTGGAAACACAGAACGGGGCCAACCCGGTTTGGCTGCATACGGAGATCGGTTCATCGAGCATCCTCTTTACTGTCTTGGTAACTTCAAGCTCAGTTATTGATAGCTTGTGATGTCGTTGAGGGTCTTTGACGTTACCAGTGTATTCATGCATCAATCCGGGGCGGCAGCTTAATGGCAAGATGCCCCAAGAAACCCAACATCGGACAAGGTCAATACCAGTTAAGCCATTGGCCATTAGAGCCCGGAGCTTGATAATTTGGGGCGCAAAATTCTTCCGTTCTGCGGCGGTCAAGCGTGAAGGCAATGGGTGATGGTTGCTAAGCCGGTGAGGGCGATAACCCGGCAAGGGGTTTTCTCCATTAGGAGCGGTATGCCGGCAATAGAACCAGGTTTGGTTCCAATCTTTTGGATGGCTATGGTGTTTGGCGTGAGGAAAGTCTACTTCCTTCCTTTTCTGGATTGAAACGCCACCAAGTTCCGTGTTAGGACCATCCGAAAACTCCGTACGGCGGTTCAAATGAAAGAAATCCCGGAATAACTCCATAGTTGGTTCTTCTTGAAGGTAGACTTCGCATAAGACTTGAAAATTGCATATATTGGACACAGAGTTCGGACCAATATCTTGTGGATGGAGTTGGAAACTTGCGAGGACATCCCGGAAGAATTTTGATCCGGGCGGGCTGAATCCCCGGTCTAAGTGTTGCATAAATACAATTACTTCTCCCTCTTGAGGTTCAGGAGGGCATTCAGAATCCGGAACACGCCAATGAAGGACATTTTTGGAGGCTAAAGCGCCGGTGGTGACATACCCATTGATTTGTGTTTCAGTGATCTTGGACCGAACCCAATTGCAGGCAGAGAATTGTTTGGCCATTCCGGAAGAAAAAACTGCAAAAGGAAAAGTAAAGACCGGTTTACCGTTAACGGTTCAGGCATATTATTCAGTGCTAAACCGGCAGATTGACATTCAGTTCCAATTTCCGGTTTAACTGAGGACTAATGGGGTATGGCGGATTAGCTATCAAAAAATAAAACCGCCCTTAGGAGGAAGGGACGGAACTGGAAAATCTGCTAAGTGTTGACAGAAACAGGTTCCACACATGGACGTGATTAATTTGGATCTACCAAAGATTCAGTAAGAAAAAATTTCTGCGATCCATAAAAGCTTTATAAAGAGCAGGGAAGTTCGTGCGTTCTATCAAGAGATTCTGAACAAAAAGGAAGATCTGCTAAGTGCTAAACTGAATGCGGAGCAGCTACCGCACAAGATATATGCTACGGTTGAATTAAGAAGCCATGACAGAGCGGATACGAAGAGACTAGGGATGAACACCTATGAACGACGATAAGAACAGGAGCCCTAAGATGCAGATCTAGGGTATGAGGAAGAGCCTTACGGATGCAGGATAGCGGAGGAACACCAAGAATCTACGTACGACCAGGTTGATGCAGAGGCCTTGGGTTGGTGCAGCGGTCGAAGGTCGAAGGCGACGGCGGAGCTTCAGAGCTAGGGCGTCGCGCGGAAGGGCCTTCCGGTCTATTTATAATGAGGCAGAAAATAATTGACAGGCGCGAGAATCGAGGAGTTGAAAGCGGCAGATGGCGCAGCGGTCGCCTCGATTTCCGGGATAATATTAAATGAAGGGAATCTTATTGTTTTGGCTTCTTTAATGAAGATGACGTCAAGATGCTCTGTTGCTGGGTTCGGAGGATGACGTCATGGCGGTTTAACAGATGGCGGTTTACGAAATATGAAGGAAGATATTCAGAGTTTTTTCTAAGATGTTGAAGATTAACATGAACAGGTTCAAATCAATCTGGGGCCTAATGTTGGGGATGTAACTACTGAATATAAACCGCCCTGGAGGGGCCGGTTCACCCTCAGCCATAATTGGAGCCCATGAAGACTCAGAAGGTGGCGATTCGCTATAGAGCTTAGAGGCCCGGAGCCCAGGGGCGGATTAGGGCCCATAATGGTAAAACCGCCATAGCCATGTAACTTGTGTTGTAAGATAAGAGAAAGGAGAGACCGAGCCGGACACTTGTATGAGCCGGCCTCGGGACTCTGTAGACCGGCCGGGCGTCAACCCGTGTATATAAGGGGACGACCCGGCGGCGGTTTAGGCACAGACAACAACAACTCGAGGCTTAGGCGAAGCTATTTCCTCCCTAGTCGCCGAGATCACATCAATCCCATTACAAACTAGACGTAGGCTTTTACCTTCACCGAAGGGGCCGAACTAGTATAACTCTTGTGTCTTTGCGTCCGCTTTAACCCCTCTAAGTTAACCCGTACGATGGCCCCGCGACTAAGTCCTTTCATGAGGACATCTGCCGTGACAATTCCACGACACTACGCAATTCGGGTACAACAATTTTTTGTGATCCTCTAACATGCGCTGCAACTTCTTCTTCTCCAAATCACTTGCGCAGTTTCTCTTTGCATCGGCAATGGCCCGACCTAGATCATCAACGGGCTCATCTGATGCCTCTTCTTCAGCTTCTTCCCGCATTGCCGGCTCAGCTTCTTCCCGCATTACCGGCTCAGCTTCTTCCCCCATTGTTGTATCATCGTATTCAGGGAACCCATGGCCAGGATAACTGTCGTCGTCCTCTTCTTCTTCATTGTCTTCCATCATAACCCCTCTTTCTCCGTGCTTGGTCCGACATTATAGTGGGGCATGAAACCGGACTCAAACAGGTGGACGTGAATGGTTCTTGACTTAGAGTAATTATGCGACCATTCTTACAGCCAGCACATGGACAAGGCATAAAACCATCCGCCGCTTGTTTGCCTCAGCCACAAGCGAGAAAAGTATGCACGCCCTCAACGAACTGGGAGAGCATCGGTCATCATACATCCATTGCGGCTCATCTTCATTACACAACACGAATAGACCAAATTAATACAAGTTCATACAACACTTAAATGCAACAAACAAATAACTCTCTAGCTAAAGCATTTAAATGCAACAACAAATGCGATCAAGATCGCAACTAAGGTAACAATTGATCCAACAGCATAATGATACCAAGCCTCACTATCGATGGCATATTTTCTAATCTTTCTAATCTTCAAGCGCATTTTCTCCATCTTGATCTTGTGATCATCGACGACATCGGCAACATGCAACTCCAATTCCATCTTCTCCCCCTCAATTCTTTTCAATTTTTCTTTCAAGTACTCGTTTTCTCTTTCAACTAAATTTAACCTCTCGACAATAGGGTCGGTTCAATTTCGGTTCACATACCTCCTAGATAAAAATATCTATGTCAACTTGATGGGCATAATTTGTCATAAACACGAAATGCAACAAATAGTTCTAAAAGAGAATATACCACATCCGAATCATAACAAGGACGAGGGCCGACGGGGACGGATATCAAAACCATGGCACTATGTATAACAAACAACGTACGGGTAAGATAATTATTATACGAGTAACTATCCAAATCACACAAACATCAATTTTTTATATAAAATTTCATGAACAAGAGGCTCACCACAAGGTGGTGCCGCTGACGGACGGGTGAGGCGATCGACGGTGGTTACGACGGAGATTTAGAAGGCACTAAGTAAACCACACCTACATATGCAAACTAAGTGTTATTTTGACCTCAAATTGCATATAAATCAAATACTACCACATATAATTCCTCCCAAATTACTAAAACCCACAATTAATCACTATATAAACCAATGCAAGAGCTAATCTAGCAATGAGAGATGAAAGGACAAAGTTGCTAACCTTGGTGATCATTTGAATGGATGAGGGCCTGCAAATCTTGACAAATTTGGGGCAAATTTTGTGATGAACTCGAGAGGAAGAAGGGAAGAACAGAGGAGAGGAGAGGGATAGGGGAAGAAAAGAGTGCGGTGGACGAAGGATTTATATAGGACGACATTTAGTACCGGTTCGTGTCAAGAACCGGTACTAAAGGTGCTGGAAGGGCCCCATTCTGACAACATCCTGCCACCACTCTCATTAGTACCGGTTCGTGGCACGAACCGGTGCTAAAGGTTTGCCACGAACCGGTACTAAAGAGCTCCTCCCGGCTAGCCGTTGGAACCGGCACTAATGGACACATTAGTGCCGGTTCTGTTACAAACCGGGACTAATGTGTCTCACATTTGACCCTTTTTCTACTAGTGTCACCTAGGAATTTCTTTAGCATCTGAAGCTCATGGGCCTAAGTGCATATCACAGAAACCTGGTTCATGCATAGATTAAAAGAAGGCACCTACATGTCAAAAAACACCTCTGTGTGATTAAGAACATCCAAGTTTCTTTCTATGTGTGCACGATATTTGTGATTGCATAACTCAAGAAGGTTTAAATCCTGAAACAGAGCAATTCTAGCTTGAGCTTTTTAAAATGCAGGACATTAAATCAAGCTCATAATTGAAGAATAGAACTCGTTACCTGCCATTTGATCTTACTGCATGCCAATTGAATCCGGCTTTCATCTCTGCCATATGGATCCCACCTCTCTATAGATGAAGCAGAGAATTCCCAAAAAAAATATTTATTTCATAATGAATCTATACAACCAAATAATGCAATCAGTTAGAAAGGAAAACCCATCTAAAGATTACAATTAATAGAAAAAGAAAAATTATATAAGATCTACCTAAACCAAAGGCTAAAAATTCCTATCGGAGAGCAAACTAATGATAACAGTGTCACATATGTGCTACCCATGACAAAAAAGGTATGTGTTTCTACATTAGGATTGCATCCCCCAATCATGCAAGCATCACATTGCATTTTCAACAGAGCAAATAAAGCATAAACAAATCATAGAGCAAACCACAGCGGCGGCGAGGCTGGTGCTAGAGCAGCAAGGCAAGGTTTCTACATTAGGATTGCATCCATCAATCATGCAAGCATCACATTGCATTTTCCACAGAGCAAATCAAGCATAAACAAATCATGGCATAGAAATTAGAGCAAACCACATCCGCGGTGAGGCTGGTGCTAGAGCAGCAAGGCAAGGAAGCCTGGGAGGTGCTTCAACAAGCATTATGCCAGTATAGATGTGCCGCATAAAAATATAAACGAACCTACCTGCATCCCAAGCTGCAGGAAATGCCATACAAATAGATCGGAGGAGCATAGTCTAAAAGGAGACTATTAATGGAGCATCAATCATAGACTATTTGAAGCCAAACAATCAATAAAAAACCTATTACCAGAAGCCATCTCATTCATATGGTTAATTAGTCAGAAGTTCTGAAACTAAGTTTTCTAAAATGAGGACATCGAATCAAGCTCATAATTGAAGAACAGAACTCATTACATGCCATTTGATCTTACTGCATGCCAATTGAATCTGACTTTCATCTGTGCCATATGGATCCCACCTCTTCATAGATGAAGCAGAGAATTCCCAAAAATTTATATTTCATAATGAATCCATACAACAAATCATGCACTCAGTTAGAAAGGAAAACCCATCTAAAGATTACCATTAATTGGAAGAGAACAATTATATAGGATCTACCTTAACCAAAGGCTAAGAATTCCTATCCGAGAGCAAACCAATCTAACGGTGTCACATATGTGCTACCCATGACAAAAAGGTATGTGTTTCTACATTAGGATTGCATCCAGCCATCCACCGATCATGCAAGCATCACATTGCATTTTCCACAGAGCAAATCAAGCATAAACAGAACATGGCATAGAAATTAGAGCAAACCTCAGCGGCGGCGAGGTTGGTGCTAGAGAAGCAAGGCAAGGAAGCCAGGGAGGTGCTTCAACAAGTATTATGCCAGTATATGCGCCGCATAAACCTATGAACAAACCAACCTGCATCCCAAGCTGCAGCAAATGCCATAAAAATAAATCAAAGGAGCATAGTCTAAAAGGAGGATAATGGAGCATCAATCATAGACTACTTGAAGCAAAATAATCAATAAATAACTTATTACCAGAAGCAATCTCATTCATATCGTTAATTAATCAGAAGTATCTGAAACTAATATTAAAATTAGAGAGTACTCCCTCTTATATTAGTTTACAGAGGGAGTAACATTTATCTCCTAAGAGCATAGCCTAAACACATGCTGAAGCAAATCCCAATTTGGTGAACAAACATCTCACTAAATATTTCTTTCTAAACATAGCATAACAAGATTGTAGGCAAATCTTCATTTACTAAACCAATAACCATCAACGTCGATCACTGATCCAAAAAAAACAAAATGATACAAAAGCCCTTTTCCTTGCAACCAATTAGACCACTGATTCCAAACAAGCCATCACCATAATTCCCCATCTCTGGAATCTAGCTAGACCACAAATCCAAAAATATCCCCATATTTGGAACCTAGCTAAACCTGAGAACCTACCCCACAGCAAGAACCTAGTTAGACCACAGATCCAATGCCTAGTCCTAACCCCTCTCCTCAAACGGGAAGAGTGAAGGGTCACCGGAAAGGAGAGGAAGAAAGCAGGAGATTAAGCTCACCCATGACTGGCATGGTCGCTGGAAGTATAGGCGAAGAAAAGGCATGATGACGCCGAGCAGCGCATGGACGCGGATCGGCCTAACGACGGTGGTGTCGGCGCCCTCCTCATCAACCTTCTGCACGAGCGCCGCTTGGCCACCTCCCGTCGCTCACGCCTGGCCTCCCGACGGCGTGACGCGAGAGCTCGACAGGGAAGCGGCGGCACGGGCGGCAGGCCCTCGATGGCGACCACGGCGCGAGCGGCAGAGAGATGAATGCGACGGGGACGAGGGGATGGCTGGCGGCGGCGGTGGCGGGAGGGGAGGATGGCCCGCGGGGAGTGACGGCTAGGGTTCTCGACGGCCACGGCAGGAGAGGAAGCAGCATGGCTGGGAGAGGGGCGGGAGGAAGACCGAGGGGAGTCAGGGCGAGGGCTGAGTGGGAAAGGAGAGGGGAGGCTAGGGTTTCACCACGGGCGCGACTTCTTTTATACGGCTGCGGGTGAAAAGACGAGAATGCCCTCGGGGGGCACGGGAATTACAGGCGGTGGCACAAACTTGAGTTCCAGACGAGATTGAACGGCGAGGATCGAGTGCCGGCTCGATCGGACGGCCAGTATTGGTCCACCCGGAGATCCGACGGCCATGACGAGCTCGGGAAGACGATCGGACGGTTCAGAATCCAAACGAACGGGAGAGCTTCATTTTGCTTCAGACTCTAACAAGGGGATACGCGCCGCGCATGCACTGTCTGCAGCAATTGTCGAGCATTCAATGGAAACTGATCTTGTTGCTACGTACTGTATGTACTCCCTCCTGTCCTTTTTACTCTGCATATTAGGTTTGTCTGAAGTCAATCTCATCCAACTTTGACCAAGTTTATATAAAAAATTATTGACATTTACATAACAACATCAATATCATTAGATTCATCTCGGAATATATTTTCATATTATATTTATTAGATATTATAGATGCTAATAATTTCTAATATAAATTTGGTCAAACTTAGCTAAGTTTGACTTTCGGCAAATTCAATGTGCAGAGTAAAAAGGACCGGAGGGAGTACGTAAAAGTATGTCAGAGAAGCCATCGAGTGGTGTTTTAAGTTACTGGTAGTGTCATCTCCCATGAAGTAGGAGTATGTATCTTGGAGTCACCGTTAGTTAGCTTTACCGGCCGCTCCTACGAGTTCTCATTGGGTTGCATCATGCTGAACAAACTTTGCTGCGCCCGTCATTTTTTCCAATAGAATGACGTAGACTTGCATAAATAATCAAACATATAGATAATATTGACAAAAGAAACTTTGTAACATAATAAAAATAGTTAAGTAACCCTTGTTTTGTTTCATCTCCATGCTACATTCATTGTGTACCAGTAGTTAAATCCAGGCAATTAGCTAGGATTGCCAAGTGGAAGTGCACCGATAAAGCTGAAAAGGGACCGGGCGATATGAATATGCAGGTGGAAGCAATTATAGTTGTGAGAAAAACTAATAGGAAATTTGTTAACCCTTTTTATTTGACCATAAAAATACATTAACTTAATAGGGTAACAAACTTTAAAGTTACAATCTGGAGTTTGGAAATGTTATGTCGGCAAAATAATCTTCAAGAATAATATGAAGTGCGGGAAAATCAACTGAAAGGGATGTGTGGCACTAATGCATGCCAATATGTCATGAAAGAATAATCTTACATGGACGGCATTGTAGGTTATATAGAGTCCATTATCAGAAGACCCGTTCAGTAATATGGTGGAGGCGTATTTCCATAAATAAATAGTGATCATCGATGCCAGTATTTAGGTCACGATGAAAATGAGAAATCTTAATATATCTGCCCTCATAATGTAGGCGTATCATTATCTCCAGACTCCATGGAGGGAAAAGGAAAAGGGACTGACAGAAAATACATAACTGCAAGGAAATTTACTGGTGGCTAGTGAATCACGTAAATTTGTAGGTTCTGTTTTTGTTTAATTTCCTGTAGCAACAAGAGGAACAGAATAAAAATAATCTTTTATATACAACAGGAAGGCTTAGCGATCAACAACCTGAGAAATAAGTCTTACATGTACTTGACTACTTGAGGTTCTTGAGATAACGAACTGAATTAGGGTGCTGCTACCTAGATGCCTTCTCGGTTCTCACCAAGTAATATGGCCAGAAATTGATTTGTTTGCAATAAGCATGTTCATGAACAACAAACACGATCGCTTCGATTACTGTCGAGACATTAGCGGCAGCTCGCCCAGACTCGCCACCTCGCATATGAAATTGGCCGCCACTGCCTCCTTGTCCTTCTCTTGTGGTCAGAAATTCTGCATGATACATGGATACAGAGAGAAGTGGCAAAGAAACGGAAGACCGACAAGAATTCACCTTTGGGGAGCCATAACTGATCTAGGAGGTATTGCAGGAGTAGTGGAGACATCGAACACGACGAGGGAAGACCAGGTGATGGCATATAATAAATAGAAGCAGGAGGGAGGCAAGGGGACTGCAACTGACCTCCAACATCAGCATAGGAGTGGCGCACCTCCACTACCATTAATGGCTAGTAGCAACGGCAGCTTAACTCGTAAATTCGACGGGGCACTTCTGAACGAAGCACCAGAACAATCAGAAAAGGAATATCTAATATGTGAAACTGAATCTGCACGGTATATGAAAAATAGTTACTTGCCGACCTGAAAATTAGTTTTGTGAAGTAGGAACTCAACCACAGGAGTACCTTTGTACCGAAAAAATCTTACATCTGAAATGAAAGGGGAACGGAAACATAGATGCTCGCTGGTCAGTGGTCACCACTCAACAGGGAACGAACGGAGCGCGAACACACAAAAACTGCAAAAATTGATAGAACCAGAGGGATAATCCTAACGCTTTGTTGCTATTAAATTCAGAATCAGTGTTAGCAGCCTTGGTCATGAACTGAATCAGATGGGCAGGGTTGAATTTCACGATATACCTTAGTCGTTGGCCTTCACCCTACAGACGGTTGTTAAATGCATCGATGGCAGGGACATCGAACTGCAATCAGGACGCGAGGGTTCTTCGTCGCACCTTGTCTCTTCTCACAGTCACCTTCACAGACATCTTTATGAAGGCGTGGCCGCCGCCGCCTCCGGGGTTGCAAAAGTGTAGCACTTCCCCTTCGCATCTTCCTTGCGCATCGGCGACATTTCGCAAAAGTGACGGCACACCAAGGATTCACCCTCGGTCACAAGAGGAGAAGGATTGGGAGGGTCGAGGTTTGGGGATGAGTGGAAACGACGGCCAAAAGGGCAGCAGCGATCCAGACGAAAGGAGATCGAGGGAGGCGGCGTACCGCGTACCTAGGTTTCTCGTGAGGAAACCAAGGATTCACCCTCTCCCTCCCTCCCTCCCTCCCTCCCTCCCTCCCTCCTCTCTCTCTCTCTCTCTCTCTCTCTCTGTGTGTCTCGCGATGAGAAATCTGTTGTTTTCCCCTGCGATATTTTTCAGAGGCATGCATGTGTAGTTATTGATGTTTTCTTTTCACTATATTGTTATAGTGGGGTGTTTATTTGCAATCCGGGTCGCCGCCGGTACGAAAGGAAAACGGATCTTACGCTATAAATTATAAGTTTGCTCCCAAAACGATATTTTAAAAATATTTAACAGGTAAAATTAACATCATATTTAGATTCCACATATGTTTCTAATAAAATTTCATATATAATATGTTAAAATCGAAATTACGGTTTAAAAGATACGGATAATTTAGAAAATCATGTATTTGACTTAAATATATTCCAAAGTAATATTTTAAAATACTTAACAGGTGAGAATAATCTCATATTCATATTCTACATATTTTTCTAATCAAATTTCATATATAACATATTCAAATCGGAGTTACGGTTTAAAAGATATGGATGATTTAAAAAACATTGTTTGACTTAAATATGATCCGCAGATGAATTACCTAAAACATCAGGGGGGGTTTCAAAAAATGTAAAATAACGGTTCGGGTGTGACTTAAATCCGGACTGCGGGTTGATTTCAACAAAACACATGGATTTTTGTGTAAAATATGGAAAAACGATTCGTTTTAACTTAAAACAGGATTGTGGGTTGAATTCTCTGAAATAGAGTGACTTTTCTGAAAAATGTCATAACGGACGAAAGAAACCCAATTTGCTTTATTGTTACTAGCAAACATGCCCGTGCGTTGCCACGGGAGAAAAAAATCATCCCTCATACACATAGCAACCACATCAGCAAATCCCTTGAATCTTTTACGATGACGCATGACAAACAACATAATAAGTTGTATTATTGCATATAAAAACCTAAAAGTCAGATGATTTTTCAAGTGTACTCAAAGTGTTTCCAACTTATTGGATAATGGAAATATCAACCTAGTTGTCGCTATTTACACCTTTATTGTAATTACTCCTCGGTGATGCCCAACAAATATTGATGAAAAGAGCAAAGTAATTTTTATTACTCAATGATAGCATGTGCATAAGAGCATTATTTTTATCTTGCTGATATATGTATTTACAACTGTAATCCAAGTCAAGATCCTTAATTTATAGGAATCAACATCCTCTATGATGCCAATAATAGCTCTTGTGAGAGCGTTAGACTATCATATCTCACAATTTAAATGGGGTAGGGGACATATATTGTAGGCATTTTCAAAATATTCCATAAAAGATAGCATTTAACGTTGCATTCCAAATGTAATTTTAGAAATGGTTAACATGCAGGATAATAGCATATTTCAAATGTACAAATTTTTTTAAGAAATTTTCATATATAACATTTTGATTTAAAGTTAGTTTAAAAGATATGAATATTTAGAAAAGCATTTGAATCTGCTCAAAAAAAAAAGTTAAACAGAGAAAAGCTGGGCCAAAATTACAAACATTATGCATGCAGCCTATCTGATAAATGAAGCTTGGGCGAGACACCTATATCCTACGCCACCCTGTATTTAAAGAGAAAAATGATGAGAAAAGCAAAGAAGAAAAGGAGAGGGGAATCGAAATTGGATCTCCCAGGTGGAAGAGAGGGCCTTTAGCCAAGGTACTACCCAAGCACTTGTGATATAATACGAGACCTATTCTTAATGAACTCAACCATCGGCGGCTGCAGCGACTCGAAAAAAACGAATCGTTTTTGACTTACCAGTGGCATGGCGGGTAAATATTTACAACTTCAGGGGCAATTTCATGACGGACGACAGAAACCCAATTCTCTTTATTATTATATATACTAGCAAAAGGGCCCGTGCGTTGCAACGGGAGATTTTTTTCAGAATTGTCAATGGTCATGACCACATTTTGTTGCATCATCGAGATACACTATCACTCTCAATCTCATGAACTCATGAAAAAGATATGAATATTTTTAAAAAAATACTTGAATTTACCAAAAAAAAGTTAAAAAGAGAATATTTTGACCGTAATACTGTGTTGACCATCTGTTAAGCAACACTTAGCGATGTAGCTCTATCTAACGCCAACTGAAATTCGCGAAAAAAATGGCTTGGAAAATGAGGAGTATTCGGGTTCGAACCCAGATCTTCTAGGCGGTAGAGAAACGCCCAATACAGTAGGGTGGTTTGTTTAATTGTGTTTGGCCAGCGCATCTCCGTATATGAAACAGACGCTATCAGCGGTGACTTAAGAAAAAAAACGAATCGTTTTCCACTTATGGGTGGCATTGGTGGGTAATTTTTATCAACTTGAAGGGTATTTTTAATGACAGATGACCAGAAGTGATAGCCGCTTTATTAGTAGATAGCAAAAATATCCGTGCGTTGGAACGGGAGAAATAATTCTCACATGCTCCTTGTGATCCATCCATGTTGCCACTTCTCTTCGCCATCATCACCGATGGTGCTAGGCGACCCAGGGCGCATGCGCAAAAGTAAATAAATAAATATGTGCTTTGAAACCTGAAAAACTTGAACATATTCGATAAATAAAGTTTCATTAATATAATCATAAGAATCATCGTCATGAAAATAGTTCATCAGAAGTTTAACTGACATAATGAACATAGCTCAAGACTCCCAACAGGTCTATATCCTCTATTTTCAATGCGATAGTACTCGCCGCTTATCCTTCTTTCTACCCTCGCCTATGATGCCCATGGTGTCCAGCTCACAATGTGTCCAAACATAGTCAATTCCATGACAATGAGCACACCACCCCACCTGCAGAAATGTCACCGCATGCGCGCAAGGAAATATTTAAAACTTTAAAACTAATATGTCAAGTTGGACATGAGGACACCCACAGCGAGCTACTCCCTGCACCTGTCTATACACCTTCCCTTATATTCCTACTTGTTTTTGCACAAAGCATGTCGCTATGTCGCCTATGGCCATGAATTTGGTCAGAGTTGAGGAACTGGGTCACGACACATCAAGGAAGATGAAAAGCTCATCAAGGATAGAGTGAGAGGGGAAGATATAGATCCACGTGGGACATGACGAGATTTGAGGCCGATGTCTAAGGCCACCAGCGGGTCGAGCGAGACAGGCTTCTGCCCAGCGACGTCGAGAAAGAAGCGTCAATGACGGGTGCCGACCAGTCTACGCGTATTATGGGCTTATGGTTCAATTTTGAGTTTTTCACATGAACATGATTTATTTTTTCTTTAATCGAGGGATTCGTATCAAAATGTTGAATTTCAATGAATCTGTGATATATGCTTTTCTTTGGATCATGTTCAAAGTTACAGCCAGCGATTTGCCGTCTTCCTATGCTGAACGGACGCCGCGCCGGAGACGCACGGCACGCACGCAGCCGGCCAATAATCTAGACGTCACACACCACATACAACACACACACAACACACGTCACACACCACATTGACTGGACAAAGCCTCCGGCGCCTCCGCATGCCAGCCACGCTCACAACACGCACAGCCACGAGTCAGCACAGTCGCTGGCTCGCAGCTGCCTCCATCCAACTCATCTGGATCTCTCTCTCACCCACCCACCCGACTCGCATCTCTCTCTGCTTCGAATGAATGGCGCTCCTTCGTTGCCTTGCTCCTCCACCACTCCTGCTCTCCCTTCCTCGTCTTCCCCTCTTCCTCCTACCCCTCCACCACACCTCCCTCCTCCCTGTGCCATGGCGGCTCCCTCTCCCGCCGTCGCCACCACGACTCCGCGAGGAGTGCGCGTCCGCGAGGCCCGGCTAGGGCGAAGGCAGCAACAACCTTCTTCCCCTCTTCCTCCTACCCCTCCGCCACACCTCCCCCCTCCCTGCCACGGCGGCTCCCTCTCCCGCCTTCGAGTGCGCGGCCGCGAGGTGTCCGGCCAGGGTGAAGGCAGCAGCAGCCCCGGCAGTGCCGTGCTGAGCTGGAGGTGTGCCGACGCATGGTGGTGAGGCCGCGCTGTAGCAGGGCGGTGCAGGGGAGCCTGCTGCTTCCTTTCCCTGTGCTTGTCGTCCCCGCAGCACCCCCCTGCCGCCTTGGACCTCGTGCTCTTGGCCTCCGACGGGATGGGTGCGCTCGCTCCGGCCGAGCCCCGTCGCTCCGCCGCTGGCCTGTCCATGGCCAGCTCCTCCGACCACATCTCTCTGGTAGCTTGCTGCCATGGCTGAGCCGCCCCTCCTCCCCTCCCCCACCAAGCCCCACCTTACCTATTTTTCAGCAACTCGTGCGACTCGAGCTCCGCCGCTCCTCCAGGCCCCCCGCCAAGCGCCGGCGAGAACCTCCTTGTAGCCCTGCATCGAGTCGGCCTCGGACCACGGTTCCGCGCGGCGGGTGCGCGCGCGGCCGGGAAAGGACCCGAGCCAGGCTGGGCAGGGCTGCGATGGCGCAGGCGAGGCCGGGCATGGAGGCCGGCGAGGGCATGGCCGGCGGCGGCGCGAGCAGAGCTGGGCAAGCGTGGGCCAATGGAACGCAGGGCCGCGCGAGCGCGGGTGGCGAGGTCGGGCAGGGCGGCGGCGGTGGCCTCGGTCTGGAGGGAGGAATTGTACCAGCGAGAGTTTTTTTACTTGATTCCTGTAGTACTGCGGGTTGATTTCAGAAAAGCGCAAGGGCTTTTTTGCAAGAAAGCATGACGTATGACAGAAACCCAATTCTCTTTATTATTAGGTATATATATATATATATATATATATATATATATATATATATATATATATATATATATATATATAGGTAAAGATTAGGTAAAGAAAACGAGTTTTGTAAAAAAAACAGTATATGGTTCGGCTGTAGTGAGATTCTCCTGCGTTACCGATCCTCTCACGTGTCTGGCATCTTGGGCCTCAGCCATTCCCAACAAATACGAGAAAAACAATTACGATCGTGAGGGATCAAACTGCAGACCTCTCCTCCAATTCACAACGTTGTGTGCGACTGATCTTTTTTTTTTAGGATAACTCTCGCCGCTTTATTTATCTAATGAAAGTTTGGGATCTCCTTGGAGACCACATCTAACACAAAGTCTGGTGGCACCATAAGCCAAATCTTACAGAGTTCATCTCCTACTCCTACTTTAGCTAGCTTATGAGCAGCGGAGTTTGCCGATCGTCTTACCCACGAAACCTTCCTGTCGCTGGGTCCACACATCATCTGCTTGATCTCCTCAACACATGGACCTGAGGCCGAGAGGTTCTTGTTCGGGTCTGCAAGCATGCTTGCCACCCCCGTGCTGTCCGTCTCGAGATGTAATCTCTGAACATTAATCTCATGTGCTAGTTGGACCGCCCTTCTGCAGGCCATGAGCTCCGCCATCTCGGCATCCACGCGACCATCAATGAAAGTGCACGCCGCCGCACGGAAGTCACCTTGGTCACCTCTGAGGATGACCCCGCCACCGCCCTTTCCTCCAAGTCTAGATACTGCTCCATCAGCATTAGCTTTTACCCACCCTGGCTCCGGGGCCGCCCATCGCTGCACCTCCCTCGTAGTCACCGTGGTTGTCTTCTGCTCGTGAGTGGTTGTCCACTCCGCCATGTAGGATGCAGTCGACGCCGCAATCTCATGTGCTGCAGCGATCCTCTTCCCATCCTTTGCCTCATTCCGTGCTAGCCACAGCCCGTAAGTGGCATGTACCATAGCATCTCTTCTCGTCCACACGCCGCACAGAAAACGCCGTCCTTTATTTTCCTTCGGTATAGCTCCGCACCCACCGCTAGTCCGTTCCGCACGATTCGCCACATATGAATTTTTGCCTTATTTGGCGCATTTGTATTCCATAACGCTATCCATCCCTGGTGATCCTTAACTGAGGACGAGGGGCCCGGCCGTCCGGTTGGCCCCTTGCTAAGCCTCATCCTCAAGTGGTAAGCGGATCTCACCGAAAACTGTCCTGACTTCGTATAGTTCCAGGCTTGGTAGTCATCCATTCCTGGTCCACCCACCTTGATTTGCTTGATATCCTCAATATCACTTTGGGTAAACATACTCTGTAGCTTCATGTTGTCCCACTGCCTACCGCATGGGGTTAGCAAATCAGCGACCCGAGTGATCCCATGCATGTACGTCTGACACAATGGTCTCATGCTTCCTTCCCTAGGAATCCAATTAGCATGGTGGATATTGATACTCTGTCCATCCCCTATGCGCCATATGGTGCCTTCCCGCAGCAAGTCACGGCTATGTAGTATGCTCCTAAATGTGTAGGAAGCCCCGGACGGACACGATGCAACCATGATGCTTGAATCTTTATAATATCGAGCTTTGAGCACCCTCGCACATAAAGAAGTCGGAACCTGCAAGAGCCTCCATGCTTGTTTAGCTAGCAAGGCTTGATTAAAAGCCTCCGGATCTCTGAACCCGAGGCCCCCATCCCGCTTTGCCATACACATCTTATCCCATGCTATCCAGTGCACTTTTCTTTCACCATTTACTGCACCCCACCAGAATTTTGAGGAGATCGAAGTCAGTTTCCGGCACATCTTCTTTGTGAGATGAAAACAGCTCACGGTGTAATTTGGAGTGGCCTATAGCACAGATTTTACAAGAACCTCTCTCGCCGCCTTTGACAAACCCTGTCCTTTCCATCCTGAGACCTTGCCCTTAGAGTATTCGGTAAGATGCTTGAAAGTCCCATCCTTGGAGCGCCCCACCACTGTTGGGAGCCCTAGGTACCTCTCACCAAGAGCCTTGGTCTCAATGCCAATCACTTGCCTAAACACCTCCTTTCTTCCTTCTGGACACCCCTTCCCAAAAAAATATTGAAGACTTCTGAAGATTCACCTTTTGGCCAGATGCCGCTTCATATTTCCCCAAAATTTCCTTTAGAGCAAGCAGACTGTCCTGGGACCCTTCCAAGAAGACTATACTATCATCTGCAAAGAGAAGGTGTGTGACATGGGGGCCAGTGCTCCCAAACTGAACACCCTTGATTCTGTTGTCCTCTTGAGCCTGTCTCAACAACGCAGAAAACCCCTCCACGCAAAATAAAAATAAATATGGCGAAATAGGGTCACCCTGCCGAAGGCCTCTTGATGGCACAAAACTCCTAGAGAAACCACCGTTAAGCTTTACAGAAAACCTCACTGATTTTACACATCTCATTACCATAGCAACCCAGTCCGACGCGAAACCAAACCGAGCCAGCATTTGCTCCAGGAAAATCCATTCCACCCTATCATACGCTTTCATCATGTCCAGTTTAACCGCACAGAAAGGCCTTTTCCTCTTCCTATGGCGTATTGCATGAACGCATTCATAAGCCACAATGACATTATCCGTGATGACGCCCCGGTACAAATGCGCTCTGCTCTTCCAAGATCAGTATGGGAAGAATTCCTTTCAGTCTATTTGCCAACACCTTAGAGGCTATTTTATACAGGACATTACAAAGGCTAATTGGCATGAACTGCGCAAGTAACTCCGGTGAGTTTACTTTGGGGATCATCACAATCACCGTGGAATTAAAATTATCCGGTGCAGCCACGCCTCCAAGAAAATCCCTCACTGCACTGCATACATCCTCTTTAACCAACGACCAGTGTCGTTGATAAAACATAGCCGGCAGTCCGTCCGGGCCAGGGGACTTTGTAGGTCCCATCTGGAAAAGTGCGACTTCTATCTCCTCGTCCGTGATGGCCGAAGTGAGGCGTGCATTCATCCTCTCCGTTACAGAAGGGGCAATACAATCCAGGAGTAACCGAGCATTAGTCGACCCTTCTGACATGAATAGCCGTTCATAAAATGACGCCGCCATATCTCGCATTCCATCATCTGTGCTGCACTTAGTTCCATCCTCCCTGAGCAGCGACTTTATTGTATTTTTCCTTTTCCTGTGTGAGCAGCGATTTTGGAAGTACTTCGTGTTTTGATCGCCGGCTAAGAGCCAGTAAACCCGGGAACGTTGTCTGTACATGACCTCCTCCCGTTCATATATCTCTCGCAGCTGTTCTTCAAGGTCACGTATTTCCGGCGTGTGTCCAGAACCCATAGCTCGATTCTTTGCATCCTGTAGCTGCAGTTTTAGCTTGCTAATCTGCCTTCTAATTGAGCCAAACTCTGCCCGACCCCACCTCTGCATGTCCGCTGTAACACGGCTCAACGTATCCCATACAGCCGACAAGCTATGCCCGCCAGTGCGTGCAGCACTGCAGCCTGCCATGCCTTCTCCACCATCCCATCATACGCAGCATGCTTAGTCCACGCCTCTTCCCATCGAAAGGGCCTGGGAGCCGAACGGTCGCTGCATGGAGCCGTCTCCATGACCCGCATAAGCAGCGCCAGGTGGTCAGATTCCTCCGTAATAATGTGTTCAACGCTCGTACTGGGAAACAAAGCAGCGAACTCATCATTGCATGTACCTCTGTCTAACCGCACCTGAATAGTATCATCCGCATCTCGTTTGTTGTCCCATGTATAGGGGTAACCCGAAAATCCTAAGTCTGCAAGACCACATGCGTCCAAACAATCACGAAAATCCTCCATCTGGTTAAAACTCCTCGGGTTTCCTCCCAACTGGTCTGCACGGAACATAGCTTTATTAAAGTCACCCGCACATAACCACGGCAAATTATCCTGAGCTCTAAGGTATCTTAGAGCATCCCATGATTTTTTCCTCAGCTCAGTTCGGAGCTCCCCATAGAAACCAGTGAATCTACAGGTTTTGCCGTCCACAACCAATTCAATATCAATGAAATACTGGCTCCACGGTCTACAAGTGACTTGTATGTTTTCCCGCCACCATAACGCTAGCCCTCCACTCCTTCCATTGCAATCAACAGCCACTCCACTCCTAAATCCCAATCTCCACTTAAGCTTCTCCATAGCCCTCGTTGTTTTTTTTGTTTCACATAAGAATACCACCGCTGGGTTGTAGGACCTAATCAGGTTACGAAGTTCGCCCACTGTCGAGTCCAACCCCAACCCTCGACAGTTCCAGACCAAGATATTCATTGGTCCCGACGGCCCTGGCCAGCAGGGTCCGCCGATGTATCCTTCTGCTCAGAGATACGGTCAAACACAGTAGACGTCTTCTGCCTAGTGTCGCGAATGAACGTATCATGACCCACCTAGTTGTCTGGATCTCCCTTTGCCACCCAATATTGCTTCGGCCTCCTTTTCCGGTCTCCTCCTGTGTTCTGATAAGCGGTACTCGCAGAGTGATATTCATCGTGTCCTGGTCTTGGCTTCCTCACGTAATACCCCCTCTTCCTTTCCTTCCCAAACTCTCTGTGTTTGCTCGTGCTACCCATGCCTTCATATTCCTTTGAGCCATACTGTTTGTAGTTTGCTCTCAGCTCAGCTTGCTTCTTCAATTGCCGTTGCCTCAACTCATTCCTCAAATCACTTTCCCTTTATTGGTCCAGCTCCTCTCTGAGGTCCTTGCCCCTAAAGCCAGCCGGCCCGTGCCTCTGCTTGTTCGGGCTGGTCACCTCCCCACGCTCATAGCCGCCGTCCCCGCCAGTGCGGGATCCAGCCGGGGTATTAGTCTCCCTGAATAAATTGCGCTTGGTCGGGAGATATCTCACAGAACCCTCTCTTTTCCTTTCCATGTCGACTCCACCTGATCTAAAGCTTCCCTGACTGTTTGTGCCACTAACTGCGCCCCTGACGAAGCCATCTTTCTTTGAGTTGGAACGCCCTGGAGAGGCTCGAAGCCACTCACCCCACTGCTGGTCAGAGTCGACGGGGGGCACACATCCCTCTACAGTATGCACTAATCTTCCACACTCAAAACAAAAGTGCGGAATTTTCTCATAAGCAAAGTCGAACCACGTCTGCTCTAGATCCTCCTCTGACTTCTTAAGATAGAACCCCCTCACTAAGGGTTCATAAACAGATAGCTTAACTTTGAATCGCAGTTGCGATCCTCTTGCGAATCCATCTTTTTCTACATCCACCCGAACCACTTCGCGATTTATGTATAAATGGGAGAGTCCATGTTTATTAGATTCTACCACCTCGCTCCCTTATAGAAAGTTTCACCAATTTATATATGTATATACAACTGAAATCAATAGGCGCCTGCAGAGATTAAAGATTGGGTCCATGTATCCTAAATTAATGGAGGGAAAAAGAGACGCTTTGGAAAGGAAATTAATGGAGGGGACATGAGATTCTATCTGGGAATGAATGGAAGGAGTCCGTATTCATGAGACATGATGCAAAATTAAATGGGTGATATTAAATCAGTAATATTATTGCGTCCTTGCCATTTGAGATGAAGGAAAAAAATAGACCCTTTCATAAGGAATTAAGAGGAAAACCTGTTATTCAGCAATATTATGGCGTCCTTGCCATTTGAGATGAAGGAAAAAATAGACCATTTCATAAGGAATTAAGAGGAAAATCAGTGATTGATGAGAAAATCATGAAGAATTAATGTGAGATTAATCGGCGTTTATGCATCTCAAAAAACGGGACCTAATCTTCATGAAAATAAAAGCATGAAAAACTAACTAATAAGTTATACGAGTCCATTTTTTGAAGTGCTCATCATTCCACAAAAGCGTCACTTTATTTAACATCTGTAAGGCCCTGCACTATTGTATTCCTTTAAGGTATAGTATTTGTAAAATAACATATATTTTTCAGAGCTTTTTTAGGATGATTGGCGAGTTACAACTCGTAATTTAGTGTAACTCCACCTTCAGTTTTTCCTGACCGTCAGATCTGGGAAATCAGTTAAATAATATATTTTTTGGTCAAAAGGGTAGAACAGTAAAGTTTCCCCGATCCGTTCTGCAGGAGAATTAGTTCCCCCGTCCCCCACGCAGATCGTTGTGTTTCTCGTCGCATAGCCGCGGCCGCCCTTTTCGCTGTTCCGATCGAGAGATCCCACGGCGGCCCCGATCGAGGGCAAGCACCAGCGGCTCGCCTCCCTGGTTTCGACCAACCCAACAACGCAAGGATCCGCCCCGCCCAGTGGACCGCCTCCCTCCGTCAAGCAGCCGGCGACGCCCATCAACGCCGGCCGGCGAGCAATCCGTGGTCAGGTACCTTTCCCTCCCTACCTCCTACCACCGCGCCCGCATGGCTAGTCAGACAGTCTCCGGCTTTATGAGAAATTAAACTGCTGCAAATCTGTATTTTAGCGTCCCCCAGCCGAAGCGTGGAGGAGGCCAAGGAAAAAGCTGCTCTTGCTGGACTCCATTCCCTCGGAAAATACAACAGTGGGCCTTTGATCCTGGAGTTGGATTGTCATGCTATCACCAAGGAATTGACAGCTGGGGGAAGCCCCGGTCTCAATGCTTTGGCCTGATCAAAGATATTAAACATCCACTGTTATTGTTCACAAGCTACAGAGTCAATCATGTGGGGAGGACGTGCAACACTCTTGCCCATGAGCTTGCGGCAGCAACCAGGAATATAGGCGACAAGGAGATCATAGCCAACGTCACGGAAGAGCTCCGACACTTGATGGTGGCTGAGTTTATTTCTCCTGAAGAGTAGTTCCTACTCTTGTTTCTCAACAAAAAAAATTGTATTTGAGCAGCCGGCCACCTTGGGCCAATAGCTCCTGTGCGACGTTTTTGATGTGAATTGGCTAGGGTGCGACGTTGTTCGAGCAAATGGCTGTGGTGCGACACATTTGAGCAGTTAAATAGCCCAGGGCCACAGGGGGTGTTAAATGTGGTTTAATTGGTCGTCAACCAAGCCCGTTTATGTTAGGACATGTGGGTCCAACTTAATTGCTCCTCAAAACAGCTGACCGTGCCCTGCCGCCGGACCGTGCCGGCCCGCCACTCTGCCCCTCCCCTTCTTCTCCGGTGGCGGCGGATCTTGCGTTCTCAACGGCGGCGGCGGAGCCCTCGGCGGAGCCTTCATCCTCAAAAATGGTGAGTGAGAACACTAGTCCCCTCCGTTCCTCTCTCGGCCCGTAGATCTCAGCTGCCCGTTTCCTCTGTTTTCGCTTGTTGAATCGATAGGTTGTGAGGGAGCCCGTGGGCATCTTGAGATGGAGCCGCCAGATTCAACTTCGAATAGGTAATGCTCCTCTCTCGATCCAATTTTGCATGCAATTAAGGCCTAGTCTGCTCTTTCTCACGGGCTCACACTGTCCGCCATCGACAGAGGGATGCTGCCGCTCGGACCTTGAATTGACGGTCAATTTCTTTCCATCAAAGGCAAAATTAGTTGATGGTAGCATTCAGAACATTGAGAGAGACACAATTGTTAAATGGGAGGTTGAGTTTACAGAGATTGATCCACAAGTTCTAGAACATGGGAGAGAAGGCAGTGAAGAAATGGGTGGAAAAATTGGGGAGAAAGTTGTTTGGGGTCGAGCAAGAAGTATCACTGTTGCGGTTTGATGATTGGAAAGGAGAGTATGTGAGAATGGAAGATGGTGAACAGATTGTTGATGAAATCGATCGGCAAAACAGCTGGACAAGCAAACGAGCTAATTTTTTGCTGAGCTGGTTGATCTGAATATTTTTGAAGGTTGGATATGTGCCATCACAATTGGCTGCGCAGATGGTAGATGATGAGTGGGCTACGCAGAGGCCATTGATTCCCATGTGTCTTGAACTTACAGTAATAGCTGAAGAGGGACGGTGGACTGGAACTGAAAATGAAACTGCAGCAAATGTTGATTGGAATGTAGTTGAATTAGATGAGCCTCTGATTTGGTCATTGCACCAATGCTCGACATTGAGATGGCCAAACTTTTTGGCATTCAATCGATGACAGAGATAAGCAGGAGAGGGAGAATCTAGTTTGCTGCTAATGTTGATGAAGATGTAGATGGACAATTGATGGAACAAGCTGCAGATGAAGTAGATGATGCACATGATGATGAGCTGGTGCATGTGTATGACAAAGAAAACCCTGTCATTGAAGTAGGCAAGTTGTTCCCAAGCATGAATGAGTTTAGGATGTGTTTCAAGACTTATGCAAGTGAAACATGAGTTTGATGCCAAGACTGTTTGGACTGATAGGAAGAAGTTTTATGCAAGGTGCGAGAGGATTTGATGGTAGTGTGAAGCCTTGCAAGTGGTACATATCTGCTAGACTGCAACCTAATGGAAATCTTGTCGTGGTTAACCAAATCCCCAATCAACATACTTGTATTACAAGTTCACAGACAGTATCAACCATGACATCACAACTTTGGGTTGCAGAAAAGATCACCCCAATTTTAGCCAAAACACCAAACACTACTGCCAAGAAACTCAAAGTAGACTTGGAAAAGATGTACCCCATTAAACTGAAATATACCACAGTGTGGAAGGCAAAACAAAGGGCAATGAAAAATTTATATGGTGATTGGGCAAATACATTTAGGATGCTTTACAACTTCAAAGCAGAGGTGGAAAAGAGGTCACTGGCAGTGTTGTGGAGATAGATACAGAGGTATCACCCTCGGTGAAGTCAAGTTCTCCAAGTTTTTATGGCTTTGAAGCCTTGCATCGATGGGTTCAAAGCAGGTGCCGTCCATATTTGAGCATAGACTCATCATTTTGACAGGCAAGTGGAATGGTCAGTTGGCAGCATGCAATGCTCTAGATGGACACAACTGGATGTTTCCTATTGCTGTTGGCTTGTTTGATCGAAGCAGAGGCTTCATGGACATGGTTCATGATCCAGTTGAAAAGGTGCCTAGGGCCGTGTCACCTTTGGCTATACACACAGATGCATGTAAGGGGCTTGAAAATTCAGTGAAAAATGTTTTCCCACATGCTGAGCAGAGGGAGTGCTTCGGTCATTTGTGGATGAATTTGATCAAAAAATTTAGAGGAGAAGAATTTGGGCGCATGTGGCCAGCAGCAAGATCTTACACTAGACAGACACACAAATATCATCTTGATAAGATAATGGCAGCATGTGATGAGTTTGGTCCATGGCTGAACACCTACCATTCTTTGTTATGGTGCAGATCAGCATTCAACACTGCCATCAAGTGTGATCACATCAACAACAATTTGGCGAGAGTTTCAACAACAAGGTGAAGGAGTTAAAAGATTTGCTGTGCATGACATGGTTGACCAAATCAGGATCATGCTCATGCGGTTGTGGGAATTGAGAAGAAGGATAGGTGATTGTGCGCAAGGTGATAAGCTTCCAAAGAAGTGGTACAACAGGTGGTCAATAGGAGCAGAAGTCTTTCACATTTGTTTGTTGAAAAATCATCACCTTGGGGTGCTGAAGTTAGAGATAACAAAACTGGAAGAAGACATGTTGTTAACACTGAATTGCATGATTGCACTTGCCTCGAGTGGCAACACACCGGTAAACCATGTGAGCATGCCATTCTTTTCTTAGCATCCCAACCGAAGATAAACATGCACCCATATCTGCATGAATATTATTCGGTAGCAAGATTCAAAGCTGCATATGCCACTCCAATTCCAGCACTTACAGATCAGTCTCGGTGGCTGAAGTGGACATTGAATTTTCCATGTGTCCTCCTTGACGAAAAGAAAGGCTGGCAGGCCTAAGCAGAGTAGATTCAAGGCATGGTTTGAGAAAGGTGGGAGTAGTAAGAAGGAAAGAAAGATGAAAAGCCAAAAGGGCCCAAAAGGTAACAAAAACAGATGCAAGTTGTGCCAGGAACTTGGGCGCAGTGGGATCATCAAATGCCGTTACACTCTGATAAGCCAAAGTATGTTCTTGTTTATTTATGCGTGTCTTGATTTGGTACTTTTTCCAATTACTATATCTATAACATTTTCTGCACAGGAGGAAGCGAGCAAGTCAGCCCCTTGTTGTTGAACAGTGTTGGCCAACAAAAAAGCAAGAGTCAATGGCGGTAGAAAGAAGAGAAGTGTGCTGAGCCTGAGCGGTGAAGAAAATCCTGCTGCAGACAACATTCAGACTGAAGAAACTGATGTGGAGGTGCACACGAAGAAACTGAACTTGAGCGTGTCGAGGTTCAGATGAAGAAACTGAACCTGAGCGTGTCGAGGTTCGGATGAAGAAACCCATGTTGAGGTACACACCAAAGAAACTGAAACTGGTGTCAACATTGAGACTGAAGACACTGATCACGAGGGTATTGGCGAGGTGTTGAAAAGACCAGTGAAGAAAACCAAGATGATCAGTGAACTTGTGTGTGAAGTAGAACCAAAAATAAGAAGGGCTAAGGTGAAGAAGGGCACACGACGTGGTAGGAAGAAGTAGAACAGAGAACAGTTTGAAAATTTGGGGCATGTAATAATATTTGTAACTTGGTGTGTACTGGTAGTCACTATGTATCCCCATATTTCTATTCGAACTTGTTTGTCTAAACCAGCCAAATAAAATTTAAATTTAAATTTAAATTTGGGCTATTGATGTTTTAGTGCTATCTAAAGTACCTCAACTGAAATATGTTTGCTTGCTGATCATTCCGAGCCCTTTTGGTAAGTTGAACTCATAGTCATGAAAAGTGTGTTTCAAATGACCTCCAAAGGTAGGGTAAACGACCTCATATTTAAGCAAGTTCTTTTGGCACCTTGTCTAAACCAGCCAAATGATTTTTCTACACATCTGTTCTACCTATATAGTGTAAATCTAAAGTCTCACTATTTATTAAATTAATTTTCTATTTTTCTTTTCTTTTGAAAAACAAGGTTTAATAGAAAATTATATATAAAACAAGTTTAAAACATGAAAATGAGAAAAGTAAGTTCAGATCTTTCTTAGTCAATCCAAAATGAAGTTTTGGTGAGGTTTTCACACTTTTCATTTTCAAAACTCCACCTACTCTCGGTGCACTTCTCTCTCCTTAAACTCCATACTACATTGTTTGAGGAATGACAATTTTGTGAAGGATTTTTCGTAAAAATGTATGTAAACCATATTTATATTTTTTTCTCGTTACTATACGACATAATAAGACTATGTGCGCAAGTTTTATGTTTTTTTGATTTTTTTTGAATTAGTTATGCTCAACCCTAATCATTCAAAACCTCTCAAAACCCCTCAAAACCCCTCTCAAAACCCCTCAAAACCCCGCACACTACCTGGTCGTCGATCGTTGTGCGTGGACGGTTGAGATCAGGCGCTAGGGTTAGCTACAGTGTGCAGCGATCCGCATGAGACGCGCTGATTGGTTGACGCGGTGGGGTTTGGATCAGCCTCTCTCGTTGGAGCATCAGGACCGTTCATTTGAATCCAACGGCAAGAGTTGACGCGGTGCATGGACCAAGCCTACGCAGTGCCCTTTCCATCGTTGCATGCGTGCCCGTGCCTACCCGCAGCATGCATGCCCACCCGCAGGACTGCGCCCGTGCGTTGCATGCATGCCGGGCATGCCTCGACGTAGCCTGCTCCGCCACCCCTATCAACGCAGTAACCTGTCGCATGCCTACCATTAGAACCGATGCAGCGTCGCATCAAAGCATGCACCCGGCCACAATGCAGCAGCCCGATGAAGACAACCAAAAAGCCAACGCTGCATGGCGTGGTGTGCGCGCTGTGCATGGCGTGCTCCTCTTTGAGGACGCAATACTGGCATGGGGTATCGATGTGGGTATCGATGCAGTTCAAATGGCGTGCTGCCCGTTACAAGATGGGCAAAAGAAGGCGTCCATTATTGTCACGTCTCGCCCCCATCGGTGAACCTTGCCCTCTAGCCAGGCCCTAGCAAGATGAGCAAATTAATGGGCAACCGCATGCATGCAGGCGGCACACGCAGAGAACCCGGGAAGGCGTGTCCCTTGACCCACGAAGGCGCAGACGCGCGTCGTGGGCCCGTCCCCTTGACCCGCGACCGGTGGCACAGGAGCGTCGCAGTCCGTTTCCCACGGCCACACTCGTGTACACACTTTCATTGGGGCGCCACCAAACGCCGCCCACCCATTAATTCTAGGGTTTCGACGGGGTGAAACCACGTCGCACTTGGGCTATTTAAGCCGGGCACTATCGTTCTCTCCCTCCTCATCCATCATACCCCATCCTCTGCCTCCTCTGCCCTTCTTCTTCCTTCTCCATCAAACCCGACCGAGCACTCGAGCCACCCCGCCACCATGCAGTACACCGGCCCCACCTACAGCTTCCCCCCAACCGTGCCGGAAAGGCTCTACCCGGCCGGAGTGTATGTAGAGAGAACCCTTAGGGTTTGGGCGATCTCGAGGTGGAGGGCGCAAGGAGTTAACGGAGTTCTTCCTTGCGGCCGGCTTCCGCCACCTCCCCCGCGGCTCTCCTCGGATGTACCATGTTGAGGAGGTCAACCACAACGGCGTTGTGGTTGGGCTCCTCGCCACGTTCACTAACCCTTTCGATGCTTTCCATCTCCTCGGGCGAGCGTATTGGGTTGGTTGTGAGTTCATAGCTTTCACCACCTACAATATCTTCACTGACTTCCAGAGCATCTTCCCCAACAACGCGTTATGCACACGCTCCCGTACCCCATCAACAACGGGGAGGAGTGAAGGACGGCGCCCGGAGGAGCGAGGTGGCGTTGTTCCCCCGGAGGAGGAGGAGAAGAAGAGCCCCAAGAAGAACCCGCGTTTGGTGCCCCCCGATCTATCTAGCTTATCGTATTAGTTTTTTTAAGTAGTAATCGTTATTGTATTAGTATTTTAAGTTGTAAGGCTATCATGGAGTTGTAAGGTTATCGTGGAACTATGGATTGCTACTATATATATTGTGTGTTTCGTGCCTATGGGTTGTTCTTGCTTATTATTTGTGTATTGCTATGGGTTGCTACGAGCCCAGGTTGCTACACCTCAATCTCACCACACACACACCATCTTTAAAATATTGGCCAAATCATGGACATGCAACTAGGAGCCCCATGCAAACCCACTATGGACATGCCACTAGGAAATGCAAACTAATTTACTTCATGCAACTCATTTAGTTCATGGAACCGTAGACATGCATAAAACAATTAACATTTGGTTTTATTGCATCAAAAATGATCCATCAGAAAATTTAGTGCAAGAAAAAGGCCAAAGTAAAAATAAGTAACATTTTTTTTGATGGGTAAAAAATAAGTAACATTTTATTTGCGAAGTTAGAGGTGGGCTGGTGTGCTGCTACGCTGGTGGGCTGGTGCCCCACGCTGGCGGGCTGGTGCCCCTCTGGCAGGCGGGCTGGTCTCTATTGCAGCCCAGTTTTGTTTTTTACTAGAAACTGAATTTGGGTGTGTACTCTGTTAGCGAAGAACAAAAACAGAGGAAACAGAGCATGAACACTGAATAGGGCCCCTGAGAATATCAGTACAATAATTCAAGCAAGTTTTGCTTCACACAATTCAAGTTCATCTAACAAATGATCCTGGCTAACTCAAACTGCTGGGCACCCACGAAACTAGCTGACTAACTAACTGAAACTATAACAATTCTAGCGATTGATGAACATCAAGTAAAATAAACCCATAGCAATGACACAACCATAAAATGCTCCCGCCATCTTATTTGCTTGCTGCTTCAAATAGATCAGATGCTTTAGTTGCTTGCCGATTTTCTTCAATTCACACTTCAGTTCTGCACTATGCATCATCGGATCGGCTCTGTCCGCCAAATTGGGGCTTGTTCCATGGCAAGCCGCCCCCAAAATTGAGCTCTTGGGTTGGGGTTGATCCTCCAATTTCAACCTTTCAACATATTCATCGAGCCACTCAAAATGCCCACATTTCTTCGAACCTGAAAACAGGGGCGGCGCATGAATCCTAGATCCACCACCCAGATCCACCGCCCTAATTCGAGGGAAAAAGAAAGAAATCGGGAGAAATTAGACCATAGAATTGGTCAAGAACACAGATCTAACCTGCCCGGCTGTGGCTTGCTCAAACATTTCACAAACTCGCGCCCACGGTTGCCATTTTCTTCCCTCACACAAGTCAAACGCTTCAGAGGCTCCATGCGTGGGTAATCGGGGCATCTTGTCAATGGCAGTGGACCGTACTGCGTCCATGATTGGCGGGTGGCCGAAGTCGAGCTAGACATCACTCGCCGGAGGCGCGCTTCGTTGCCGGAGCAGAGGAAGAAGAAGGTGGGAAAGGAAAGGGTAGGGCAAGCAATGGAGGGGGCGGGCTGGCTCGCGCCGTGGCTGGCTCGGGTCGGGCACGCTGATGAGCACGGGCATGCTTGTGTGGATAAGTTGTGGGTCCCACCGCATGCGAGTAACTGGTGGGTCCCGCGTGTCATAACTCAAATCGCTAACCCTCGTGTTTTTCATTTCACGGGTAAACAGAGCCATGTCGCATTGGAGCTATTTACACGCTCAAGTGTGTCGCATCACAACCATTCAGCCGAACAACGTCGCACTCAAGCAAATTCACATCAAAAACGTCGCACAGGAGCTATTGGCCCGGCCACCTTACGTAGTGCATCTGGGAATCCTTGATCCATAGCAGATTCTGAAATTTGAACTTGAGTCCAAAGTTGCAGCATGATTTAGTTTGCATGGCTCTACACATGCAGATTCTAGGTGATTTTTAAACTGCTTGTGTGATTCATTTTCACATATCCTGTGGACAAAATCATTTGCTGCATTCAAGATTACTGCTTTTGACGTTTGTGTATGACATAAAAATTTATGGATGTGCTATGATCTTGTGCAGAAGAGTTAGATCAGTCATAATGTGGCCAAGTTCAAATTTGTTTCCCTAGACCTACTTCTTTGTTGGGCCTTGCAATTGGCCAATATATAAGATGCAGGTCTGAACACTTGTACTGCACATATCCTGGTCTGTACAAAGAAATCCTACTAGAGAGCAGTAGGTTAAATTCAGTAAAAGAAAGGCATGGGATGAGTTCATATACATATAAAAAGAAGTGTGTGATGCCTGAATGACCTCAACATATGAATTAGTTTGTTTGAAAAAACAAGCTAGTTTTGTGTGTGTTCTTTACTACATTTTCTGTTCACATAGTTGAATTGTTGTACACTACAAAAATTTGTGTTGCATCTCTCTCTCTCTCTTTGTTTACTCTATTTATTTGGATACAAATTTATCAAGCTAACCCATGTGATGTGACATTATAGATGGAGCCAGAACCGAGGTTGGTTGTGATTTGGATTTGCAAGCACATGATCACAACGATGGACACCGTGATATAGAAATTCATCTTATCATGATCAATCTAGGAAGCTTCAGACAAAGACATGTCTACTTGATGCACTTTTGCACGATTTTCTAATGGGCTTTCTACTATAATTTGATGACAGTCAACTAATGTACTATAATTTGTATTACTGGACGTTGTTGCTCTTGTATGTCTGCCTTTTCAGACCTAGCGTGAAGCATGGCTTCTTCTTTTAAATTCGGGTGTACTGAATCATACCCATATAGAAGCCTGAATCAGAATTCTTCTATTTTTCTATTTTGACAAAGCATGAATCATATAGAAGCCTAAATCATCTTATTTAGAAATTCATCATGCACTGTAACTGTCACTTTAAACAGTGTGAAAACGCTCAAGATTGCATAAAATATTAGAAGCTTTGTGTTGATTTCAAAATACACATTCATAGACCTCTCATCATCCATTCCAAATTCAGAAGATTTTACTACAATGTGCATAACAAGAAAAGTGCAGATATTCAATCACATCTTCAGACAAGATACTGCACAAATTCAATAATATCTTCAGGCAAGGCACTCAGAAATTGTGCTTGGAAGCACAAGCGGGCATGAAAGCACTAAAAAAAATACAATTCCGTGATAATACGTGTTTGTCACAGTAGGTCACGTTTTCTGTCATACATGTACATTGATGACAATTTTTATAACATAATCAAGATAGTCATACCTGTGCTGTCGTAGAAGTGTTCCATGACATTACCAAAATTATCATCACGGTAGTGTTCACTCCCATGACGATAAATCGCGCGTCACATAAGTGTTTTCGTCAAGGGTGACCGACACATGGCATCCACCGTAATGGGTCGCCGTTAAGCTATCGGGTTCCGGTTTGGATCCGATAACCCGTTAACAGTCCGGACCAATGGGGATTTTCCACGTGTAAAATTCTCAATGGCCAGAGTAAACCATGTGTCATCTCACCGTTGGGACAGATGTCATCCACTCATTGGACCGAAGGCGCCTATGATTCATCGACACGTGGCACGGCCCAACAGAGGCTCATTCCAGTGAAAAGGCCGGCCTATTTGACTTGGTCAAAAGGTAGCGGGCCGGCCCAATGAAAGCCTGTTAACGGCCTGTTCACATCCCATTTACAGCCCGCTAACTCACGGCCTACCGGAATTTGGCCCAGTAGCGTCATCTGGGCCGTCCAATATGATACCAGCCCGTTGTAACTTCTGGCCCATGTATGGCCCATGACGTCTTTCAGCTCATAGGAGGCCCTTTGTAACTCTGGGCCCATTAAACTGACGTCCCTCGAACTCTAGATCCAGCTTAGGCCGAGGGAGAGTTCCATCAGCACGACGGCGTAATGATGGTGATGATGAAGTTACCGGCGTAGGGCTTCGCCTAAGCACTACGACGATATGACTGAGGTGGAAAACTGTGGAGGGGGACACCGCACACGGCTAAAGATCAACTTGTGTGTCTATGGGGTGCCTCCTGGCCACATATAAAGTTGGGGAGGGAAGAGGTGGCCGGCCCAAGGGGGCGCGCCAGGTGTGGGGAATCCTACTAGGACTCCCCAGTCCAAGTGGAATTCCTCTCCTCTTTCCTATTCCTAGTAGGAGAAGGAGGGAAGGAGGAAGAGGGGAGAAGGAAGGAGGGGGGCGCCGCCCCCTCCTAGTCCAATTCAGACCAGCCCATGGGGGGCGTGCGGCCACCCCTTGAGGCCCTTCTCGACTTTCCCGTATGGCCCATTAAGGCCCATTACTTCCCCGACGAATTCCCGTAACTCTACGGTACTCCAAAAAATACCCGAATCACTCGAAACCTTTTTGATGTCCGATTATACACTTCCAGTATATCGATATTTACGTCTCGACCATTTCGAGACTCCTCGTCATGTCCGTGATCACATCCGGGACTCCGAACAACCTCTCGTACATCAAATCACATAAACTCATAATACCAATCATCATCGAACGTTAAGCGTGTGGACCCTACGAGTTCGAGAACTATGTAGACATGACCAAGACTCATCTTCGGTCAATAACCAACAACGGAACCTGGATGCTCATATTGGTTCGTACATATTCCACGAAGATCTTTATCGGTCAAACCGCATAACAACATACGTTGTTCCATTTGTTATCGGTATGTTACTTGCCCGAGATTCGATCGTCGGTATCATCATACCTAGTTCAATCTCGTTACCGGCAAGTCTCTTTACTCGTTCTGTAATACTTCATTCCGGAACTAACTCATTAGTCACAATGCTTGCAAGGCTTATAGTGATGAGTATTACCGAGAGGGCCCAGAGATTCCTCTCCAAAACACGGAGTGACAAATCCTAGTCTCGATCTATGCCAACCCAACAAACACCTTTTGAGACACCTGTAGAGCACCTTTATAATCACTCATTTACGTTGTGACGTTTGATAGCACACAAAGTGTTCCTCCGGTATTCGGGAGTTGCATAATCTCATAGTGTGAGGAACTTGTATAAGTCATGAAGAAAGCAGTAGCAATAAAACTGAAACGATCATAATGCCAAGCTAACGGATGGGTCATGTCCATCACATCATTCTTCTAATGATGTGACCCCCTTCATCAAATGACAACACATGTCTATGGTTAGGAAACATAACCATATTTGATTAACGAGCTAGTCAAGTAGAGGCGTACTAGGGAATCTTAAATGAGAACAATTGTTCTTAAATGAGAACAATTGTTCTTCAGGCAAGGTCAAGGTGTTAACACTTCCAGATGACCTATTAGTTGTGTCTCAAGAGTACCTATAGTGGATGACCCACAAGTACCGATATGGTCGAGACGATCCATAGCAGTAGTTTCATGTCAATGCTACTTCTATTGTTTGCTTGTTTTCGTGAAAAGGGCTACTTCTATTGTTACTAGTGGGACCGCCCATCCGGACGCCACCAGAGGCCATCTTTCAGCGACGTCCTCCGGCGGCTCCCCTCCGTCGGCGACCTCGGTCGTCGATGGTGAGGGGGGTCACCGGATCCATGCACGTGGATCGTTTTTACTCTCTTGTAGTCTAGGTTTTTTAGGCTGTTCATCGTCTTGGTTTCGGCGGCCGCGACATCCTCGTGGTGGACCTGTGTCCTCGGGCTCTGCCGTTGCGATGGTGTTTGCTCCAGCGTCGGTACGGAGCTTGGGAGATAGTCCAGGAGCGGATGCAGATTGTGGTCTGCATCGACGACATCTGGAAGATGAAAAATGTGTTGGGTTCTTGGTTCGTGGATGACATGTATGGTTTCCTCCTTCGTCGTCTTAGTCGTGGTGGGGTGTCAGATCTGGAGTCCGATGGCGTGTCCGCGGTGTTGCCCCGATCTGATTCGTTCAACGACAATGGCTTCACTTTTGGTGAGCCATCTTAGAGGTCCACAAAGCTACATATCAGTGATGGAGTCGCGTCGAGCTGGGGTGAGGAGGTGATCTGTCATTCTTTTCTTCGGTGGCTGCTGTGATGATGCCGGAGGGAGGTGACAGGTGTTGGTGTCAAGCTCAGGAATGTTCTGCTTTCTTTTCAGTTCTGTCATGTCGGTCTTTACGTGACTTGTACTTTGTACTTTATGGTATGAATGAGACGCGTATTACCATGAAAAAAAGAAATTAACAGACAATTAGTTTGGCCAAAGAGATCGCCTAAGCCCGCGCGCAGGCCAAACAGACGTGGCAGATTTAAAAAAAGGAAACATATGTGCCAAAAGAATTGGTGTTTCATCAATCAACCTGTCCGACTTTAAATGAGCCATCCAATTTTTGGCTCATCGATGGATTGACACTTATCACGCGCGTATCTATCGGCCCTCTCAAAACTCTGCTCCCACCTCCCCCATTATGTGCAACAACCTCCGATCCAACTGCCTAGCCGGCTCGAACGCCGATTCTCCACTCATATTCCAGGCGCCATCTCACACGCGACCTTCTCATCCAAGGCCAGTCCCATCGAACGCCGCCGCCCTGTTTCGGAGCCACGTCCTCGCCCACGTACGGGAACGGAGCCGCCGGCGACCGCCCATCTGGCATGTGGAATATGACGTCGCTGCTTGTTCTTCATCGACACTTCGTATTTAAGGTGAGAATGCCAGCTCTTGTCATCAGTTAAAATTCCATGCATGAACCCATCATGAGATCTTATGGGGTTTTCTCTGAATTTTGCTCCGTACACAGCATCGTGCTCCACCTTTCTGTGCTCGTCGCCGGCGCCAACTCTCTGTCTCGAAAAAGGAAACGCGATCTCGATCTCGTCGTTGTAGTGCTGCTCTTTGTGATAGGGCATGAGCAGGACGTCCTCACGGACCTCGTCCAGACAACAGAGGATGGTGTTCAGGAATCCCGTGGCTGCAGCATATGCGCGCATCTTTTTCCCTGAGATACAGCCAGATGAATACTGTCCTTGATGTTGAGCTTCGACTCGACAGGACGCCCCCGCGTCCCCCGCGTCGCCCTCCCTGGCGGCGGCAGGGGAACCCTAGACCAGGAGGGTGGCGGCGGGGCGATTCGGCTGGATCCACCCCCCGCATGATGTGGTGCCGGCTCCTCGACGGCGGCAGCGCTCCTCACCCGCGGTGGTGTTGCCCTGGCTGGGTCCCCTGGAGCCTCGCCCTACCACCACCACCTCGCGTTGGAGCCCCCTTCCTCCCATGGCCCCAGATCGGATCTGGCGTCCCATGGGCTCTCCCTCCCGTCTAGCTGCTGCGGCCCCTCCTGCCACTCCGGCGCGGCGGCGCGAACTCGTCTGACTCCTGTCTCCCGTGATGCAGGTAAGGACAATTCTATAACTCCAACAGATGTGTATGAATTAATTGTATATCTTGATTTTCCCTAAATAGAGTCCGCTTTAATTTCTTGGCAGGTACATGTCCCAATGAATATACACAACATGCACTGGTTACTGATCGTGTTTAATTTAGACAACTAGCATTTCATGTCATGTAGTCCTACCTTTCATGATTGCATATAACACACCACTATTTCCTCTACAAAAGGACAAGGACGATGTCATGATTATCCTCAACCCTGATGTTACAAACAAACCAGACACATCCGGAGCCCCAAAGCGTAAACGTGGGCGCCCAAGGAAGAATTCCCCTCATAGTAATCCAGTGAAACAACAATTTGACACCGAGACTATCGCTAAATAAGTGGAGTTGAAAAGACGCAAGCGCAAACCATCAACCGTCCTGTCCAGTATAATAACGATTAATGTTGTATCACCAATCATTCAGTGCTCAACCTTGTCGTGATAACATATAATTCTGTAAATTCTGTATACGAGCTTCTCAACTTCTTTTTTTGGGTTAACTTGGTCTACTACCTCTGTACAAAATATAAAACGTTTTTGCAGTTTAACTTGAACTTCAAAAACGTCTTATATTTTGATAGAGGGAGAATTAAAATGGCCCAGCTGAATCTGCGTGACAGAGTAACAGTACAATTTGGAGCAGTGGCTTCCTGGATTCAATACGTAAACTCAGAGATTCTGTCTAGCTTTGCAAGCTCATGGGCAACATTGTTACAGGCACGGAAGTATAAAAGCAACTGATGAAACTGACAAAGACTCATATGATCCATCTAACATACAAATATACATGATGTACCGATATGTGAATAAGTGACAAGTTAACCATTTAGTCTTAGTGCAACATTGGCGACAGGACCCTGGCAGCAGCCACAGGTTAAAGAGGAGGCGACGGCAACATAATATGACAGAATTGGCAGCTGAAAGAGGAGGCGACGGCAACATAATATGCGGCGACAGGCCCCTGGCAGCAGCCACAGGTTAAATGGCTGCGACAGGCCCAGGCACACAATTCCGGCATGAGACTGGCAGCGCCCCACACCGGCAGTAGGTGACAATGTTCCAAATCGTCCATTATGCGCCCAACATTTCGTGCACTTGGCTTGTAAGCTTCTCACCTGCTCAGGATACAAGAAAGTGCTATCAAAACTGCCACAAACCTGACAATATGTGACTATCATTTAACATAAATACGACAAATATGTCAAGATGGTCTTTGAAATATCTTACAAACTGGTTATCATTCACAGAGAGCAGCCGCAATGATTCTGCATTAGCGCATTCTTTCAGTACAAGTCTCAAATCACTCTTAGATAAGACAAGACATTACTTACCATCCCAGCCATTCTTGGAGGAATACAAGACAAGAGTGAAGCACACCATTTCGTCCCCATAATTTTTGCTACTAATGGTCGTCAAACATCTAGTAACTGAGTTAGGAATCAAATGCATATGTCGAAATTCAGCAGAAAATTATGTAATGATTTGTGCTCAGCTACTTGTACAGCATTTTGAATGTCAGGTTTGGCAGGAAGAGAAAAAACCATTACTACTGTACTTAAGAAAACAGAATGCCAGACAACATGTTGTCCCAGTAGGATAAGAGATGTGTCCAAACGGTGACAATGCAAAGAATATTGTACTTACCTTAAGATCAGGGGAAGGATGGACATATGAACATGACTTCTTCCATCTCATTGTAAAACCAAGCTCTTGGCTGGCACTCGAAGAAGGGATCAAAAAACAATTCTACTACCTACCTTGTAAATGCAGCAATGAAGGAGGATGCAACGAAAGAGATTACAACACTGGATCATCATAATGTCTTATTATTAACTAAACGCTGGTGAGGCTAGCAATGTTTCAAGTAATTAACCGTAGTTAATACGGAATGATTAGTAGACGACAAGCCGTTTTGATTCGCCTTGTCCGTTTGGTTGGAGGGAGGTTAGTTAGTATGAAAAATGCAATAATTCAGGTGAAGACATTTTGTTGTCCTATACGGAAGGTTTCACGGAGAGCTAGCACATATTTTGTCATCATTGTGCCATTTTTTCTTAGATACAGATGCATGACAGTCCAAGAAACTCGTTAAGAGTACCAAACCTGAAAGAATTTTACGTGTCATGAGGTTTTCTAAGAAAACACTATGCGCAGAACTGGACTGATCTTGTCTCTTAGACTCTTCCCATGGCATAGATTAAGGACGGTCTGAAATTCAGAACACCATTTAGGTTGGTGACCATTTTTCGAAATAGATAGATGCATTACCCAAGATGCATTACAGTGACATGATTGGATTATTCTTATGACATAGTACCAAGGAAGAATTGATGCCTTTGATTTTTAGTTTTGTAGACGATCATGGCCTAACAGTTCAGGGACAGTGAATTATTATGACACAATAATTCATTCTTCTAACAAGGAATAGGAGCATCTCTAGTTTCACCCTCTGAAGGAAAATGGACAAGGCAAATTATTCTAAATGTGATATAGCACTGCATAACTCATATCACGGGAAATTTAGCTGGTTTTGCTGTCAAACTGTACTAGAAAATTGAATGGAAAATTTGTAATTTCAGCAGTCGATCACGTCTGCTTTGTTAATACTCCATCCGTCCCAAAATTACTGCACTAGAAAATTGAATGAAAATCGTATCAGCACTTGATCATCCTATCATTTATCCCGAGAACAAGGGTCAACTACACATGCAAGAATCAATGGAAGATCGTATCAGCACTGCACTGCATTCTCAACTAAACCAGCCCAAGAAGAATAAGAAAGAAATTGCAAGAGAAGATCGCATGAGAGAGGGAAAAAGAAGACCTTTTTTACTCCGGCCAGCTCCGGGGTTAGCTGCATTAGGGGCAGAGTGGGGGACCAACGTGTGGCGGCGGTGGCCGGCATCGGCAGCTGCGCCGACGCGTTTGGGACTTTCATGAACACATTTGAGAGAAAGAATGGATTACTGAATGTAGGCATTCGTACACAGTGAACTCCCACTGATCATGTTTTAGTGTGCAAAAAACATGCCATGTACAAAGTGAATGAAAGCTGTTAAACTACTATATTGAAAACTATTCGACAGAACAAGAAATTATGTAGATTCAGTGAGCGACACTCATGATCCCATATACACAATATCACCGCAGTACAGAGAGCAATGATAGCTGGCAGATACAATCAAATAGCACCTCTACCTAGTAGGAAAAAAAAGACATCTGAACGTAATGACATTATGCTACAGATTAAAATCAAACCTGAACGACATAGTGTCTGAAAGAAACTTATTTAATAAAAATAAAGCAATCGGCAGTTAAGCCACACTCTGTGCACGTACAACCAGTGATTTGGAGGCAGTACGAGCAGCTGAACTAGCATGATGAACTGAACTGAACTAGCATGACTACAAATATATTCAGGATAGATCCAATCTGCTGACAACCCAGTTACCCCTATTTGTACATCAACTACTAGACAACAGAAAAGTGTCTCAGCCCTTTGAGACACGTAGGGACATCATTCTGTGAGACGTACAGCAAGTGACTCATTCTGTGAAAATTCGATTCTCCAACCTTTCATTTTAAGGAAAATCTCAAATAAAATTAACAAAATGCCTATGCAATTTATCCTGCACGAGCAGCGTATGAACGTGGAGACCTTGCGCAGCCGCCGGCATTGCGGGTGGAGACTACTGTATTCATCAAGCAGCAGCAGCAGCAACAACACGAACAACACTATTCGAAAGTATTGGTTATGACAGGAGATAAGATGACCTACTCTTTCAGTTGACAGACTCCCCATCAGTTGTGACATTTGTTCTTGTTCTGCAAAAGAATAAAAATAAATAGCACATGACTGAGTATATTTTTGAGTCACAATTTGATGTTTTTGTCAGCAACAAACGTAACTACCAGATAGGCAATTAAGTGTAGAAAAAAGCAAGAAACAACAACGTTTGGATGCAAGCTCCCGTGCCGTGCAGTCCTATAAGCTTTGCACCATCAGAACCTGAACAGAGCAATAGCGAGAACTCGGCTATGGCATCGCTCGTCGCAGCGCCAGTAACACTATGGAGAGAAATGGTGATGCGAGGTAAGCCCTTTGCCTTGGTAGCCAGAAGCTTTGCATCATCAGAACCTGAACAGAGCAAAGATGACGTTATCTATCATGTAATATTTGCCACAAGTGAGATGAGTTTTTGGAGAATTTGAAGTGGCGGGTGGGTGGCATGCCGGGTGACTTGCGGAATTGGTCGGCGGCAAAGTGCAGCTTCACCTCGCCGGAGGACTTGAGGTAATCCAGGAAGTCGACCATGGCGCAGCGGACGAGGAAGGAGCGGAGGACTTCAGGAGGTCGACCATGGCGCAGCGGACGGGGAAGGGGCGGAGGAGGCCGGGGACGGGCATGTCCGGGCAAGGAGGAGCGGATCCCATCGACGGCGCGGGCGGAAGAGGAGCGGCGGCGCGGGAGGGGGAAGCCATTTGATCGTCGTGGGTGGGGTTAGAGGGGACGACTGGATCGGGTGAGGAATATTCCAAACTATATGACGGATATACCCTTTGAAAAACTAACTGGTCCCATTAAAAAATTGTAATGGTCTCACTGTTATTTGTAATTTCCCGTAATTTTAGTTTTATAACTCTCCGTAACTCCCATTTTTCCACCATCGGATTAGTGTGGATGGACGGCTCGTAAAATCGCCAATCATCGTAACAGTTGTATATTTTTCAACACTTTTTTTCTTCCCATGTCAAATATTTCTTGGAAAAATTTATCATAGCAATAAGCTGCCAAATAATAATGTAATTAGGAGCTGCAATTATCACTTTATCACAGCAGTGTGCTAATTTTGTGATAAAAGCAATTAATCTTCATGCTGATGTAGCCATCTGTCTCATAACCTCAGTTGGGAAACCAGATCGAAAATGCAAACTTTTTCGAGAGTATAAGATAGTGGCAGGACCATGATTCCTGGAAAAGGAGTTCATTCTCGGTGTGAGCATTTTTTTTCTTCCGTTGCAACGCACGGGCATATTTGCTAGTAAATAAAAGAAACACAATGTACTAGGACGGAGGAATGACGGCTGACGAGAGGGGTTGATCGCGAGGGAAGCAAAGCAAACGTGCCGGTGGAGACGATGTTGAGATGTTTCTAGGCTTCGCGAGTTGAGGAGGACCGTGCCACAGGTGGTACCCGCCCCTCGGTACGGGGTTCGCAGAGCAAGCGGAAGCGCATAACGTGCTTTCGCTCCGGGCGGGAGGGGTTTGCGCTTCGCATCCTTGCTCTCGCCATCTGCTCCATGGGGGTGGCCACGAGGTCTAACATCGTCGAGGGACACCCCGATCATCATCACTAAGGGCTCTCGAACGTGTCGTGTGATTTTCGGACTGGGTGGCGGCTGATGTGTGGGCGAGGGAGCCCGGTTCGCCGTGTAACATCCCCAAAATGACAAATTCCCGATGATAGAAAACCGTCAAGAACAAGCTAATCACCATCGCAAATAGTGCACGCCTTTCGCCCCAAATGGCTTGTCGGTAATGATTGGTTTTCATGACGATAGTTGTCGCGAGCCCCCGGAAACAACACCCTGACACTAACAACACCCCCATCATGACAAGAAACACCGTTAGGAATTGGGTCCGACAACCTGGGAGATAGAAATTCCTGGCCATCATAAACCCATGCGCCAAGCTTATTGCATTGTTTGTCATGAAAATAAATACAAACCGCCAGGAATAGTGTTAAATCTAACCTCGTAGAATTAGATATTAACAGGAGGACTGTGTGTATTATATATATTAAGGAGCAAATGTGTCAAGTCTTTAAACGACCACGAATAGAATAAAGAAGCAAAAACAAACAAACAAACAAACAAACAAACAAACACACAACACAAGGCGAGGAATTGGGTCCTTGCAGGGGCAAAGCAGTTGAGCTCTTTGATACTGCGAGACTAGTCTTTTTATGTCTTTTGAGAGGCATTTTTTTGGCCTCTCTTAAACTATGAACTTTGTTGAAGAAAAAAGGCAAGATAATTGCCAGAAAGAGGAGAAAGTCGAAGATGAGAACAACCCTAGACTACTCTCGGCAAGGAAGCCAGGGTGAAGCACCCTGAACTTGCAATAGCTCACTGTCTAGCTTCCTCCTTAATCAGGTCGATGACTCTCTGGTTCGGAGTACAAACATCGTCGAATACCCTATGATTCCTCCTTCTCCATATGCTCCTTCTAGGTACTGAGCATGACCAAGGTGATCAATGTTTTGTTCCCGACGCCCTCTGTTTCTAGCATCCTACCAACAGTCTGTAAGTGAGGGATCAATGGAAGGTACAACCTCATGAAGCATCGCCCAGTGCAAGGTGGAGCTCCAAATGATATTAATGACCCGACAAGCCATGAAAAGGTGATGAGCATTTTCTTGTGAAGAGTTTCAGAAGGAACATGATGCATTATGTGGTAGGGTTTGCATGGCAAATTTGTGTGCAGTCTAGATTCTCCGACCAACGATGTCAAAAGGTTACACTTGAGGGGTGCGCAAGCCTGTCAAATACCATTAGCCGTGTCGCAATTGATGGACGTGCAAAAAAGAGCTCTGTAAACATTTTGGCCGAGTGAAAGCCCTTTGATTCCTATAGGTAGCTAGGTGCAGCTATCATTTGAGTTAGGCGTTAGCCGAATTTCGGTGAGACTTCAAGAAAACCAGGACTTGCAGTATGTTGATATGTTTTTTGAGCTATGTTGTTTAATGGTTAGTTCAAGTTGAGAAGTTAGGAGCTACTGTTAGTGCAATAGTGAAGTTAATTATGGATCTCTTAAAAAAGTTAATTATGAATTTTATGTTAATGATCTAGTGGAATGTTCATATGGATGCACAACACAGGAGAATTGCAGTTCAGATTGTCTTTTAGGGTTCCGCGTTTAGGGATTAGAAATCAGCCACCCAATATCCAATCATTTGGGGGATTTAAGTTTTGGGGCTGGTTCCTGGGGTTTAGAGTTGGGATTCGATTAGAGATGCACTTAGGGCAACTCCAACACGGACCGTCAAATGGACTCCGTGGACATGTATGGATGTGTCAACGGACAGAGGGCACCCGCCATCCAATTGGAGTCGTCAAATGTCCAGGTCATTTGAAACGGACCACTCACAAACAGGGACGAAATTAAAGCGAAATGGACGAAATTTAAACATAGTTTGATTTATTACAACCAAACGGCCGAAATATAACAAGTTCAACATAAATTTAAAATAATCCTAACTAGCCACACCGTTTCTCGCATTGGACTTCTTGCCCATCGCAGCAGGTTGATGCGTGAGTAAGGACGAGAATTGTGCAGGTAGGGGTTTGTGGCTAGAGTAGGCTCGAACGAGCAACCGAGACGGCAGTGTTGTTGTATGGTGTGAACAATTCATTTGTACTCTTGGTCGATCTTGGCTTCAATAATTTAAATCCGGCTTCAATCATTTGGTACTGATGAATCTTTTGAATCCTTCTATGCATAGAAATAAATATACATGAATGTTTATTTTGGTTCCATGTAAATCCAGTAATCTTCAACTGTCAATCTTGTAGTGCTAGATGTGGTAGACCATTCCTTTTTGCTTCAGAGTTTTGAGGAGATCAAACTTATTTGCGCACCCCACTTCCTGTTTGTTTTTCCCCATTATTGTTCCCTAGTATAGTACTCTAGCTTGTTTAACTCTGCAGCTTCCAGCCCACAGGTGTCTTCAGGTTGACAATGAGAAAAAAAAATATCCTCTAGTCCGTACTGAAAAATAATAGTATCTCATAGTGCTTGGTTGCCATCTAGTAGGAATGTATGCTATATCATTTTTGTTGACTCACTATCTTTCTGGGTGGATGCATTTCCTTTTCTCTATTCTACTCGCTGTTTAAGTTATCCCATTTTAATTTAATGGATTGAGCAAGTAAATGATGCAATGATTTCCTACAATTCAATTCAATTGATCCCGTTCAAGTAAATGATTGTTTTTGTACAATGCAGTACTAAATGAGTTTGCCAATGCGCAAGACGCTCAACTTGGATGAACTAGTCCATCCAAGCACAAGGCTCAGCACCGTGTCACACCAGGAGAACATCACCGGCAACTCCATTGGCATGAGGCCCACTTTAACTACAAAAGGCCCCAATGGCGATTCCCCTTCCATCTCAATTTCCCTTGTCCATGGTGTGTGTTTGCAGTCTATTCTACTTTAGAATCATTCCTCTGTTGTTTTGAGAGCGAGAGGGAGGGAGGCTGGGAGGGATAACTACTGATTGTCCATCTAATTATGCTTAATGCTTCCGTAAATTTCAATTGATCTTTGCATGCGCGCGTGGGGAAAATTTAGTCCTTGTTATCCTGTTGAATCACATGTTTCTGGTTCATGGATATGGAAGCAATTATGCTCTTGAACCAATTGAGTAGCCTAGTATTGGTTTGTACACCATTTCTTCTGCAACCAAATCATACCATTTTCAAGTTATAAAAAAGCCCTTAGCAATTGTACTCTCTGGTTCTAGAGAGTAAAGGTGTCATGTTCTTGAACTCCGAAGTAGAGTGCAAAGATGTCATGTTCAGAATAAGCATCTTTAGCATAGTGACCATTGTATTTCCTGGATATCTATGTGCATCACTACAGTTTTTCACCAAGTAGTGCACTAATTACTACATCATGATTTTAGTAACTCGTGGTTCCAAAAGCAAACCATTGGTAGTTTTCCAAATATTCAGGCGCTTGAACCAAAAGAGTCGTTAATATCTCAAAATGTAATGCCGGATATATGTTTCTGTTTTGCATTGGTGATTCTCTTTGAGTTATTACTTAAGCTGATGTGTGTGTGGCAGTTTTAGTCTTACTACTGCTGAAGAGGGAGTAAAATTTGGTTAGGTGATTTTTCAGTGAGGTTCGTCATTCTAGTGCTTACTAGAGAGTGAGTGCCTTTCTATAAGGCCGAAGGATGATGTCTCAGTAGGTCCTGTCATGACGCATGAACAAGCAATATTTGGTTCTTTTTCTTATGTTGTAATATAGATTGTCAAAACTAGCGAGTGCCATATTCTATGGCAACCAAGAGAAGGGAAGTCAAATCATGTATATTTTCTAGGTGCATGCGCCCATCCATAATGCCTAGTTCAAAACTGTGCATGCACGGGGTGCATCTTGAATCTGTATCTACATAGATATGTGTTATCAAGTTCCATCTCTGTGTCCTGCAGGCTGCAGCTGCAGTGGTAGCACTAGGTAGTCGATGGTGAGTGTTCAGTGCCTAGATGAAGAATGTGGTACCTGATTGTGACGCTAATTAAGCTGACTGTCATCGAGTCTCACGAGCAGCGTCGGTGTTGTATGGCCTCAGATACAACTGTTGATGTTAATCTCTTGGTTTTCCTTTGTCCTTCCCTATATTCGCTGGGAACCAGCCTTCGAGTATGTCCTCTTTATGTATCGGCCATCGAGCTGATGGAAGATTTCTTGTTGTGATGTGTTCATGCCCTGGTTGGGGTTTTTGCTTCCTGTGTATGCCTATGCCATGGTAAATTATGTTTGGTTGTTTTATTCTTAGTCTGCTATCTGAATTTGAATTGTAGGCCCTGTTAGGATTTTGTACAAATAATATATTTGAATTGTATGTTGTAGACAAGTCTCAACACAAAGTAGGCAGATCTTGTTTGACATTCTAGTGCTTACTAGAGTTAGTGTTTTTTTATGGCCAATGGATGATGTCTCGGTAGGTCCTTTTATAACTTATCAACAAGCCATATTTTGTCCGTTTTCTTACAGCAAGAGAAGGAATGTCGAATCCTATATATTTTATAGTTGCATGCCTCCATAATGCATCTTCAATTCATATCTACTGTATCATCATCAAACAAGCTTGTCTGTTTGTCGGACCCTGACGATCTGAGCACTAGCAGTTCAAGCTAGCTGGTTCATGGAACAATTGACAGGGATATGATACCAAGCTCAAATGAGTGAAATTGAGTTCATGGTGTAGTTCATTTTCTTTCTTTACTTCTTTGTTTACCTGTTACCTTGTGATCATCCGGTTTTGGTTTCATAGAATAGAAAGACAAGGTCAAATCATGGTGATTGATGCTACTTCTTATGTTTGCTAGTCTCTTATGTTGTTTCTCATGAATTTATCACCGGGGAGTGGGTCGTAACATTCTGAGCAAGTCATTACATTATAGTATTCATTCATGTGTAGTTCGCCACTAGTGATTTTTAATCCATGCCAACTTGCTAATAAATCTGAATATAGTACAGTAATATGTTATGCACTCTAGAATGTTGCCATGCTATCAAATTGAATAACCTCCAAGAGGGTAGTCAAGCATGAGAAGGACGGGTACTGGAACCCTATGGTCAATTATCTAAATTTTCTAGCTGCCCACATAATGTCCAGTTCAGGACCGCACATGGTTTGCGTCTTGACTCGATATCTACTGATTTGTAACATCTTCCATCTGCCTGTCCTGCAGCACTGGCGCCAGCACAGAGTCATCCATGGTGCCCAAGGAAAAAACCTGGTGGTGGCTGGCATGCTACACCATGAGGACGAGCTGCAGGTTCGACTTCAAATGATTGAAAAGTGGGAAACAGTTGATGTGTCTGATGTGTTAGATCTTCTCTCAACGGATTTTAAAGGCAAGTAAGCTACCTAGGCACATTTGTCCATGTTTCTGTTTATCTTAGATGTATGTCTGTTTTTTTATATAGTTGATAGAGAGCCTTTATTTTCTAACTAGAAGGCATTGTGTTCTTTTCTTTAATTCTACTCAAGTCTCAAATACAAAGTCAGACCTTGTTTGATGTATTTATATAGGTGATTGTTCAGTGAGGATCAACGTTTTAGTGCTTTACTTGTGTTATTGCTTTTTTGTCTGACAAAGGATGATGTCTCAATAGGTCTGTTATGACGTATCAACAAGAAATGTTTCGTTCATTTTCTTCCTCTTGCAATGCGGATACTTCAAAACTAGTAATATTACCTCTGTTTGGAAATTTGAACTAAAACAACGTCACTTATTTCCATACGGAGGGAGTATTTTCTAGCTGCATACCCCCATCCATAATACCGTATTCAAAACTGTGCATGCATGGTTTGCATCTTGTATTGATATCTACATCAAAATGTTAACATGTCTCGTCTCTGTATCCTGCAGGCTGCAGTAGCAGTGGCGGCTCGTCGATTGTGGGGTTCAGTGCCAAGATGAAGAACCTGCTACACGATCTAGACGATAAGCTGACTGTGATCGAGTCTTCTCATGAGCGGCCGACATCAACGTTATACGGCCTTGGCTACAACTGTTGAGGTAAGCTCCAGGTCTTCCTCTTCTCTCCCCTCTATTGCTATGGGAACTAGCCTTTGTGTTATGTCCTCTCTGTGTCTTGGCAATTGAGCTATTGTAGATCTCTTCCTGTGATGTGTTCATGCCCTGGTTGTGGTTTTGGCTTCCTGCCTATGCCTATGCCATGATTAATTATGTTTGTGGATTTATTCATGTCTGCTAACTGAATTGATATGATAGTTCACTTGAAGTAAAAAGCTTATGTGTAACGCTGTAACAGGAATGCATGAGGCCTATAAATTTCTAACTGGAAGGCATCGTGTTGTGTTCTTAGACTGTGGACAAGTCCCAGCGGCGAACAGAAAGTAGACTAGACATCGTTTGATATAGGTGGTCATTGAGTGTGGTTCGACATTCTATTGCTTACTAGATTGAGTCATTTTTTGTATGTCGTAAGGATGATGTCTCAGTAGGTCTTATTATGATGGATCAACAAGCTGTAACACGGATACTGTAAAACTAATCAATGTCAAAGTGTATAACCACCAAGAGGAACCTTATGGTCAAATATCTATTATTTTCTAGCTTCATGCCCCCACAATGCCTAGTTCCACATTTCACGTGGTTTGCATCTTGAATGGATATCTAATACATATTTGTAACATGTTTTTAGCAGCAGCGGCGGCGGGTCGATGGTGTGGTCGGGCGGCCAAGACAAAGAACATGTTGGTGGCCGGCTCATCCTCCCATGACTTGAGCTCCAGTATTGGATGAAAACTTTGACTAACGTGTGACTTTTTGAGGTCGGCTACCTTGTTCAACCTCGGCTTCAACAACTGTGGGAGTGGTGAGCTCTCTCTCTCTCTCTCTCTCTCTCTCTCTCTCTCTCTCTCTCTCTCTCTCTCTCTCTCTCTCTCTAAGATGGTCTGGCCATTGAGCCATTGGCGAATGTGATACCAGTCATTGAGCCATTGGCGAGTGTGATACCAGTCATTGAGCCAATGATTTGGCGTTCGGATCTGTGGTCGTGGTCTCCGGCCAGCACAATCTTGTGGTTGTAACCATCTTTTTTTCGATGAAATTGTCTGTCTTTAGTTTGATAGGATCCCTATGCTAGGGATTGGACATGTTGATGGCTATCAAATACAACAAAATGTTTGCATATTGCGTAGTGCTACTATTCTGTTTGGTTGTGGTCTTTGATTCATGCCCTGGTTAGTCTTTGCATAGGCTACTTGTGTGATGAATTCTCTAGGATTGTTTTTTGTTAGGCCATAGTTTGAAAATCACCGGTGCCATAGCTGTGGTGAATAATATGCGACTCCCTCCGATCCAAATTAATTTACGCACGCTTAGTAAAATATGGATCGGAGGAGTACTGTTTTTGATCTTGTAGTGTAGGTTTCATAATATTGTGTATGCTCTAATTCTGGATTAAGTTCATGACCTTAAACTGATAAGAGTGTGGGAAATTGCATCATGTATCTTTGAAATGCTTTGGCATAGTGATGTATATTTAGGATTCTGTTTTGGAGTTATAGTTGCTGCACTCAAAGTGATGGACTCTCTTTTAAGTGAAAACACGAAAAAAATTCACCAAGTTAACACAGAAGCAAGGCCATATCCTTTATACTCCCTCCGTTCCTAAATACAAGTCTTTTTAGAGATTCTAATAAGAGACTACATATGGAGCAAACTGACTGAATCTACACTCTAAAATACTCCCTCCGTCCGGAAAAGCTTGTCCCAAGCTTGTTCCTCAAATAGATGTATCTAGCACTAACTTGGTGCTAGATACATCCATTTGGGGGACAAGCTTTTTGGGAAGGAGGGAGTACGTCTATATTCATCCGTATGTAGATACTTATTGTAATCTCAAAAAAGACTTACATTTAGGAACAGAGGAAGTATTATAGTTGCATGTCCCTCATAATGCATTGAATTGAATCTATGTACATATTTCCATTCACCAACCCCTGTATCATTATCGATCAAGCTTGTCCCTTTGTTACCATTTGAGCACTAGTAGTTACAACTTGTTGACTCATGGAGCAATTGATAGAGATATGAAAACAAGTTCAAATGAGTGAAATTGAGTTCATGCTGCAGTTCAATTTATGAGGCATACCCATGACATATATCGCCCGACAGTGGGTCGTAACATTCTAAGATTGTCATTACATTAAAAAATATTCATGTGTAGTCAGCCAGTCATAATTTTGTTGTCGGAATTACCTTTTTTTGTTCTTAAGAGTTTTTTTTACTTATACTAGTGTTTGTCACATTTAAGTTTTACAGTGCATTGTATAGCTAAATGAAAGCTCTTAGAAAGGTGGGTTATAAACGTCCAACCATCCATAGATCTCGGTGCATGTTGTGTTCTACTGTCAATTTGTCTTTTGAATCCTTCTATGCTTAGAAATAAACTAGTCATTAACCCGTGCGCCTGCACGGGCTAGCATTTTAACATGCCCTATATGCCTAATAGTTATATTTTTCATAGTGAATAATGCTTGTATAAACACGAAAGTCATGTTTTCTATTCAAGTTATGCCGTTAATACGAATTAGAGGGGATTAATGTTGGCTTATCTTTTGTGAATAAGCTGAGGGACTAAGAAAGACCTTTGAAGCATTCAGAGTAGGAGTATAAGCAATCACGCAATAATCCTTTATAAATATGTGCAATTATGAGAGTATATTATTTTTAGCATTTTTGGGAGCATCTCGGGTGGCAGCGAGTGTCAATATAATTTAACGGCTCTACCTTCTAAAATAAAAGTTGCACAAATGATGGTGCTTTGATGTCCACAATGTAGACATTGGGCATGGGAAAATTACACGAAAGATCAGAGTTATGATCTAATTTATCAATTAACAACTGAACTATTATAGGACATACGTAAATACATATCTAATTTGGAATTTTGTGAAGAACGTGCGGTGCTTATAAGTACCAATGAAGAGATAATTCTGGCCTAGTTCTTTGTTGTATGGCGATAATGCCTAGATATGAATATCATAAGATTGAGAATTAACAATCAAATAGGGTAACTAAGGAGATAAATCAGGATTTCTTCATGTGTGCTCGATGATTAAGATAGTTTGGTAATTCTTTTGCAAGAAAATTAAACATAACTTGAAGTAAGCCTCCCAAAATAATTCGTTGGAGTTGAAAAGGAAACAATTAGCAAACCACAAAATAATTAGGAAGGGGATATTAAATAATACACTTGTGCAGTTGTACTTTTTGTTTAGAAACATGGAGTTGTAGAATTATAATTGGAAGCTAGCGCTAGTTTTTTTCTGCTGCCTATGGCACACTGCAGTAAAATGATGACGTAATTTATCATCCAAATTCAGTACATGCTTGCCTTGTTTAATAAGAGCATCATAGATTGACCACATGATATCCCAGTCATGCATATAAATCATATATTTTATACCACGCTAGTAGGTTTTTCATGTCCCACATGCTCTATATATTCGCCAAGGACATGTAGCTTCACATAAGAACTGAAGTTGCTGTACATTAACAAATTTCGACAAAACTCACATGGATCACTGTCGGTGCACACCGATCTGGACTAAGTGATATCTAGCATGCTAAAGCTGAAATATTTTGTTTCATATAGAAGTGGACGTGCTAGCATCGGGTGAAGCTATTCAATGAACCAAAAATTCTTGTTCCTAAAGTCATACCTGGATCGACGGATAATGGCCCGTCATGCTGCGGCAAGACAATTGGCCCCTGGCAACATGTTCAGATGTTCTGCACTTCCACTGTCTCCAATGCAACATCTTAATCGTGAAGGAATCATGTGTAAAACATCACAGGGTGTTTTTATATCTAATTGAAGACCATGCGGGCTTACAGAATGTGTCAATGACGATGTGCCGACACAGTGGTGGTATGGCTAAAGCATATTCTTGACCATCTGCACCTGGTGGACATGTCAATGACGATGTGCTGACGTAGTGTATGGCTGAAGCATTCTTGACAATCTGCACCCGGTGGACAGCTCCAGCCGGCATCCATTCACGGGAACTAACCTGAATCCTGAAGTATGCATGCATGTACGTCCTTGTGTATCATTTGTTCCATATCAAAACATCAAAGCAGCATGTCGAGGTGCAGGTAATTGGATACGGCTGATTAATTACCTGATATCAGCGAAACTATTGCCACATCCGAGTATCCAGAATGCCGGATTATTACCGTGTGGACGCGCGGACGTATGATGTGATGCTGAGAGGCCATGGTAGGGACGTACATGCCTAATTTTTTCGCGTCTCTCTCGTTTCTACCAAACGCCGGCGCCAACAACACAGTTGTCTCCTCCTGCATCTCCGCTCGTCCAGCTCCGTGCACTGCCACACTGGACTGGACCACAAACCCCTCTTTTCCCCTCCTCTTCCACATGTTCGCCTTTGAAGCAGCATCACGTCGCGAGCCGGCTGCTGATCATCATCGTCTCATGTAATTGCTGCCGTCCACTCACCGTGTATCAACATAATTGGCATCAATCTAAATCGTTGGTAGACAGGAGGTTAGCGCCGGCCGGACCAAACTTGCCTCCGCCAGATTGAGAATTTTTAGGGCTCCGCTAGATTGAGTTGAAGGAAACCATTAGGATATTGTCTCACGACATGGGACAATGGACCGCTTGTTACCTAATTATATCGAACGATTCTATAGATGGATATGGGCCGATTGGATGGTCAACAATATGTTTTTTTTTTCAGATTCAACAATACGTAAATTGTGGAGGCTTTCCTCATTATATTTCACTAACGTGTCAGATGCGTTTGTTATGGGGCGTGTGTAACACAAGTTTTCCTTTTATCCTGACCATAAATTTTATAATCTAACGGTTTGATTAATTTTGATGATGTGGATTAATGAGAGGTCATTAAAGGGGCCTCTAATTAGTAAATATAAGATATAAGATATAAGATATACATGAATGTTTATTTAGGTTCCATGTAAATCCAGTAATCTTCAACTGTCAATCTTGTAGTGCTAGATGTGGTAGACCATTCTTTTTTGCTTCAGAGTTTTGAGAAGATCAAACTTGTTTGCGCGCCCCACTTCCTGTTTGTTTTTCCCCATTATTGTTCCCTAGTATAGCACTCTAGCTTGTTTAACTCTGCAGCTTCCAGCCCACAGGTGTCTTCAGGTTGACAATGAGAAAAAAAATATCCTCTAGTCCGTACTGAAAAATAATACTATCTCGTAGTGCTTGGTTGCCATCTAGTAGGAATGTATGCTATATCATTTTTGTTGACTCGCTATCTTTCTGGGTGGATGCATTTCCTTTTCCCTATTCTCCTCGTTGTTTAAGTTATCCCATTTTAATTTAATGGATTGTGCAAGTAAATGATGCAATGATTTCCTACAATTCAATTCAATTGATCCCATTCAAGTAAATGATTGTTTTTGTACAATGCAGTACTAAATGAGTTTGCGAATGCGCTGGACGCTCAACTTCGATGAACTAGTCCATCCAAGCACAAGGCTCAGCACCGCGTCACACCATGAGAACATCACCGGCAACTCCATTGGCATGAGGCCCACTTTAACTACAAAAGGCCCCAATGGCGAGTCCCCTTCCATCTCAATTTCCCTTGTCCATGGTGTGTGTTTGCAGTTTATTCTACTTCAGAATCATTCCTCTGCTGTTTGAGAGAGAGAGGGAGGGAGGCTGGGAGGGATAACTACTGATTGTCCATCTAATTATGCTTAATTCTTCCGTAAATTTCAATTGATCTTTGCATGCGCGCGTGGGGAAAATGTAGTCCTTGTTATCCTGTTGAATCACATGTTTCTGGTTCATGGATATGGAAGCAATTGTGCTCTTGAACCAATTGAGTAGCCTAGTATTGGTTTGTACACCATTTCTTCTGCAACCAAATAATACCATTTTCAAGTTATAAAAAAGCCCTTAGCAATTGTACTCTCTGGTTCTAGAGAGTAAAGGTGTCATGTTCTTGAACTCCAAAGTAGAGTGCAAAGATGTCATGTTCAGAATAAGCATCTTTAGCATAGTGACCATTGTATTTCCTGGATATCTATGTTCATCACTGCCGTTTTTCACCAAGTAGTGCACTAATTACTACATCATGATTTTAATAACTCGTGGTTCCAAAAGCAAACCATTGGTAGTTTGCCAAATATTCAGGCGCTTGAACCAAAAAAGTCGTTAATATCTCAAAATGTAATGCCGGATATACGTTTTTGTTTTGCATTGGTGAATCTCTTTGAGTTATTACTTAAGCTGATGTGTGTGCGGCAGTTTTAGTCTTACTACTGCTTAAGAGGGAGTTAAATTTGGTTAGGTGATTTTTTCAGTGAGGTTCGTCATTCTAGTGCTTACTAGAGAGCGAGTGCCTTTCTATAAGACCAAATGATGATGTCTCAGTAGGTCCTGTCATGACGCATGAACAAGCAATATTTGGTTCTTTTTCTTATGTTGTAATATGGATTGTCAAAACTAGTGAGTTCCTAATTGTATGGCAACCAAGAGAAGGACGAAGGTAAAATCATGTATATTTCTAGTTCATGCCCCCATCCATATTGCCCAGTTCAAAACTTTGCATGCATGGTTTGCATCTTGAATCGGTATCTACATATATATGCGTAACATGTTCCATCTTTGTGTCATGCAGGCTGCAGGTGCAGCGGTAGCACTAGGTAGTCGATGGTGAGTGTTCAGTGCCTAGATGAAGAATGTGGTACCCGATTGTGACGATAATTAAGCTGACTATCATCGAGTCTCACGAGCAGCGTCGGTGTTGTATGGCCTCAGCTACAACTGTTGATGGTAATCTCTTGGTTTTCCTTTGTCCTTCCCTATATTTGCTGGGAACTAGCCTTCGAGTATGTCCTCTTTATGTATCGGCCATCGAGCTGATGGAAGATTTCTTGTTGTGATGTGTTCATGCCTTGGTTGGGGTTTTTGCTTCGTGTGTATGCCTATGCCATGGTAAATTATGTTTGGTTGTTTTATTCTTAGTCTGCTATCTGAATTTGAATTGTAGGCCCTGTTAGGATTTTGTACAAATAATATATTTAAATTGTATGTTGTATTTGAACTGTAGACAAGTCTCAACACAAAGTAGGCAGACCTTGTTTGACATTCTAGTGCTTACTAGAGTTAGTGTTTTTGTATGGCCGATGGGTGATGTCTCGGTAGGTCCTTTTATAACTTATCAGCAAGCCATATTTTGTTCGTTTTCTTACAGCAAGAGAAGGAATGTCGAATCCTATATATTTTATAGTTGCATGCCTCCATAATGCATCTTCAATTCATATCTACTGTATCATTATCAAACAAGCTTGTCTGTTTGTCGGACCCTGATGATCTGAGCACTAGCATTTCAAGCTAGCTGGTTCATGGAGCAATTGACAGAGATATGATACCAAGCTCAAATGAGTGAAATTGAGTTCATGGTGTAGTTCATTTTCTTTCTTTACTTTTTTGTTTACCTGTTACCTTGTGATCATCCGGTTTTGGTTTCATAGAATAGAAAGACAAGGTCAAATCATGGTGATTGATGCTACTTCTTACGTTTGCTAGTCTCTTATGTTGTTTCTCATGAATTTATCACCAGGGAGTGGGTCGTAACATTCTGAGCAAGTCATTACATTATAGTATTCATTCATGTGTAGTTCGCCACTAGTAATTTTTAATCCATGCCCACTTGCTAATAAATCTGAATATAGTACAGTAATATGTTATGCACTCTAGAATGCTGCCATGCTATCAAATTGAATAACCTCCAAGAGGGTAGTCAGGCATGAGAAGGACGGGTACTGGAACCCTATGGTCAAATATCTAAATTTTTCTAGCTGCCCACATAATGTCCAGTTCAAGACCGCACATGGTTGCGTCTTGACTCGATATCTACTGATTTGTAACATCTTCCATCTGCCTGTCCTGCAGCACTGGCGCCAGCACCGAGTCATCCATGGTGCCCAAGGCAAAAACCTGGTGGTGGCTGGCATGCTACACCATGAGGATGAGCTGCAGGTTCGACTTCAAATGATTGAAAAGTGGGAAACAGTTTATGTGTCTGATGTGTTAGATCTTCTCTCAACGGATTTTAAAGGCAAGTAAGCTACCTAGGCACATTTGTCCATGTTTCTGTTTATCTTAGATGTATGTCTGTTTTTTATATATAGTTGATAGAGAGCCTTTATTTTCTAACTGGAAGGCATTGTGTTCTTTTCTTTAATTCTAGTCAAGTCTCAAATACAAAGTCAGACCTTGTTTGATGTATTTATATAGGTGATTGTTTAGTGAGGATCAACATTTTAGTGCTTTACTTGTGTTAGTGCTTTTTTGTCTGACAAAGGATGATGTCTCAATAGGTCTGTTATGACGTATCAACAAGAAATGTTTTGTTCATTTTCTTCCTGTTGCAATGCGGATACTTCAAAACTAGTAATATTACCTCTGTTTGGAAATTTGAACTAAAACAACGTCACTTATTTCCATACAGAGGGAGTATTTTCTAGCTGCACACCCCCATCCATAATGCCCTGTTCAAAACTGTGCATGCATGGTTTGCATCTTGTATTGATATCTACATCAAAATGTTAACATGTCTCGTCTCTGTATCCTGCAGGCTGCAGTAGCAGTGGCGGCTCGTCGATTGTGGGGTTCAGTGCCAAGATGAAGAACCTGCTACACGATCTAGACGATAAGCTGACTGTGATCGAGTCTTCTCATGAGCGGCCGACATCAATGTTATACGGCCTTGGCTACAACTGTTGAGGTAAGCTCCAGGTCTTCCTCTTCTCTCCCCTCTATTGCTATGGGAACTAGCCTTTGTGTTATGTCCTCTCTGTGTCTTGGCAATTGAGCTATTGTAGATCTCTTCCTGTGATTTGTTCATGCCCTGGTTGGGGTTTTTGGCTTCCTGTGTATGCCTATGCCATGATTAATTATGTTTGTGGATTTTTTCGTGTCTGCTAACTGAATTGATATGATAGTTCACTTGAAGTAAAAAGCTTATGTGTAACGCTGTAACAGGAATGCATGAGGCCTATAAATTTCTAACTGGAAGGCATCGCGTTGTGTTCTTAGACTGTGGACAAGTCCTAGCGGCCAACAGAAAGTAGATTAGACATCGTTTGATATAGGTGGTCGTTGAGTGTGGTTCGACATTATATTTCTTACTAGATTGAGTCATTTTTTGTATGTCGTAAGGATGATGTCTCAGTAGGTCTTATTATGATGGATCAACAAGTTGTAAGACGGATACTGTAAAACTAATCAGTGTCAAATTGTATAACCACCAAGAGGAACCTTATGGTCAAATATCTATTATTTTCTAGCTTCATGCCCCCACAATGCCCAGTTCCACATTTCACGTGGTTTGCATCTTGAATGGATATCTAAATACATATTTGTAACATGTTTTTAGCAGCGGCGGCGGCGGGTCGATGGTGTGGTCGGGCGGCCAAGCCAAAGAACATGTTGGTGGCCGGCTCATCCTCCCACGACTTGAGCTCCAGTATTGGATGAAAACTTTGACTAACGTGTGACTTTTTGAGGTCGGCTACCATGTTCAACCTCGGCTTCAACAGCTGTGGGAGTGGTGAGCTCTCTCTCTCTCTCTCTCTCTCTCTCTCTCTCTCTCTCTCTCTCTCTCTCTCTCTCTCTCTCTCTCTCTCTCTCTAAGATGGTCTGGCCATTGAGCCATTGGCGACTGTGATACCAGTCATTGAGCCAATGATTTGGCGTTCGGATCTGTGGTCGTGGTCTCCGGCCACCACAATCTTGTGGTTGTAACCATCTTTTTTCTCGATGAAATTGTCTGTCTTTAGTTTGATAGGATCCCTATGCTAGGGATTGGACATGTTGATGGCTATCAAATACAACAAAATGTTTGCATATTGTGTAGTGCTACTATTCTGTTTGGTTGTGGTCTTTGATTCATGCCCTGGTTGGTCTTTGCGTAGGCTACTTGTGTGATGAATTCTCTAGGATTGTTTTTGGTTAGGCCATAGTTTGAAAATCACCGGTGCCATAGCTGTGGTGAATACTATGCTACTCCCTCCGATCCAAATTAATTTACACACGCTTAGTAAAATATGGATCGGAGGAGTACTGTTTTTGATCTTGTAGTGTAGGTTTCATAATATTGTGTATGCTCTAATTCTGGATTAAGTTCATGACCTTAAACTGATAAGAGTATGGGAAATTGCATCATGTGTCTTTGAAATGCTTTGGCATAGTGATGTATATTTAGGATTCTGTTTTGGAGTTATAGTTGCTGCACTCAAAGTGAGGGACTCTCTTCTAAGTGAAAACACGAAAAAAATCACCAAGTTAACACAGAAGCAAGGTCATATCCTTTATACTCCCTCCGTTCCTAAATACAAGTCTTTTTAGAGATTCTAATAAGAGACTACATATGCAGGAAAATGACTGAATCTACACTCTAAAATACTCCCTCCGTCCGGAAAAGATTGTCCCAAGCTTGTTCCTCAAATAGATGTATCTAGCACTAACTTGGTGCTAGATACATCCATTTGAGGGACAAGCTTTTTGGGATGGAGGGAGTACGTCTATATTCATCCGTAAGTAGATACTTATTATAATCTCTAAAATGACTTACATTTAGGAACAGAGGAAGTATTATAGTTGCATGTCCCTCATAATGCATTGAATTGAATCTATGTACATATTTCCATTCACCAACCCCTATATCATTATCGATCAAGCTTGTCCCTTTGTTACCATTTGAGCACTGGTAGTAACAACTAGTTGACTCATGGAGCAATTGATAGAGATATGAAACAAGCTCAAATGAGTGAAATTGAGTTCATGCTGCAGTTCAATTTATGAGGCATACCCATGACATATATCGCCCGACAGTGGGTCGTAACATTCTGAGATTGTCATTACATTATAAAATATTCATGTGTAGTCAGCCAGTCATAATTTTCTTGTCGGAATTACCTTTTTTTGTTCTTAAGAGTTTTTTTACTTATACTAGCGTCTGTCACATTTAAGTCTTACAGTGCATTGTATAGCTAAATGAAAGCTCTTAGAAAGGTGGGTTATAAACGTCCAACCATCCATAGATCTCAGTGCATGTTGTGTTCCACATTGTCAATTTGTCTTTTGAATCCTTCTATGCTTAGAAATAAATATACATGAATGTTTATTTTGGTTCCATGTAAATCCAGTAATCTTCAACTGTCAATCTTGTAGTGCTAGATGTGGTAGACCATTCCTTTTTGCTTCAGAGTTTTGAGGAGATCAAACTTATTTGCGCGCCCCACTTCCTGTTTGTTTTTCCCCATTATTGTTCCCTAGTATAGTACTCTAGCTTGTTTAACTCTGCAGCTTCCAGCCCACAGGTGTCTTCAGGTTGACAATGAGAAAAAAAATAATATCCTCTAGTCCGTACTGAAAAATAATACTATCTCATAGTGCTTGGTTGCCATCTAGTAGGAATGTATGCTATATCATTTTTGTTGACTCACTATCTTTCTGGGTGGATGCATTTCCTTTTCTCTATTCTACTCGTTGTTTAATTTATCCCATTTTAATTTAATGGATTGTGCAAGTAAATGATGCAATGATTTCCTACAATTCAATTCAATTGATCCCGTTCAAGTAAATGATGCATTGTTTTTGTACAATGCAGTATTGAATGAGTTTGCCAATGCATTGGACGCTCAACTTGGATGAACTAGTCCATCCAAGCACAAGGCTCAGCACCGCGTCACACCGTGAAAACATCACCAGCAACTCCATTGGCATGAGGCCCACTTTAACTACAAAAGGCCCCAATGGCGAGTCCCCTTCCATCTCAATTTCCCTTGTCCACGGTGTGTGTTTGCAGTCTATTCTACTTCAGAATCATTCCTCTGTTGTTTGAGAGAGAGAGAGGGAGGGAGGCTGGGAGGGATAACTACTGATTGTCCATCTAATTATGCTTAATGCTTCCGTAAATTTCAATTGATCTTTGCATGCGCGCGGTGGGAAAATTTAGTCCTTGTTATCCTGTTGAATCACATGTTTCTGGTTCATGGATATGGAAGCAATTGTGTTCTTGAACCAATTGAGTAGCCTAGTATTGATTTGTACACCATTTCTTCTGCAACCAAATCATACCATTTTCAAGTTATAAGAAAGCCCTTAGCAATTGTACTCTCTGGTTCTAGAGAGTAAAGATGTCATGTTCTTGAACTCTGAAGTAGAGTGCAAAGATGTCATGTTCAGAATAAGCATCTTTAGCATAGTGACCATTTTATTTCCTGGATATCTATGTGCATCACTACAGTTTTTCACCAAGTAGTGCACTAATTACTACATCATGATTTTAATAACTCGTGGTTCCAAAAGCAAACCACTGGTAGTTTGCCAAATATCCAGGCGCTTGAACCAAAAAAGTCGTTAATATCTCAAAATGTAATGCCGGATATACGTTTTTGTTTTGCATTGGTGAATCTCTTTGGGTTATTACTTAAGCTGATGTGTGTGTGGCAGTTTTAGTCTTACTACTGCTTAAGAGGGAGTAAAATTTGGTTAGGTGATTTTTCAGTGAGGTTCGTCATTCTAGTGCTTACTAGAGAGCGAGTGCCTTTCTCTAAGACCGAAGGATGATGTCTCAGTAGGTCCTGTCATGACGCATGAACAAGCAATATTTGGTTCTTTTTCTTATGTTGTAATATGGATTGTCAAAACTAGTGAGTTCCAAATTGTATGGCCACCAAGAGAAGGACGAAGGTAAAATCATGTATATTCTCTAGCTCATGCCTGGTTAGTATAACAACGCTCTTCCCAGCCAACAAAAAAAATGCCAAACACGGAATAGACAAAAAAAGTACAAACAATGGCATCCACTATTTCTGACAAGACATTAAAACAACAAATCAGTTCCTTCCATACAATTCTCAAATTCTAGTAACCAGTCTAATGTAACACTTGCATACACACATGCATGCATCATACAAGTTCATTGATAGATAACAATACACTGCCACGAAAAACCAAACATTTCATGATTAAAACAAGAAGGTAGATCACCAAACCACCAGATCAGGCTGCCCATATGAACAAACCATTCCAGGGCTGATTTATTGAAAGGTCGTAAGCTATCGAGAAGTAGCAGTTCGACAGCTGAACAGAGAAGGACATATTGCCTTTATCCATCAAGGGTGGGCTAGCCGACGGTTGCCTGGACGAGAGAAAACAACCTGCATGCAATATATATATGTCAGCCAGGCATCAGGAAAAGGTGAAGATTCAGATATAATTAAAGTGTTCTGATTTGATATGTGAAAACCACATGTTTAGGTATTTCTCAAGAAAGCACTTTCATCATTTGACAATTAAATTTTATGATTTACTGCAGTGGAAATTAATGGTCGCTACATTTTGGAGACCCAGCTAATTTCCACAATGTCATCTTTTGAAGACCAGAGGGAGTATATGACTTCCATTTGTCTAGAAATAACATAGGTAAATGCATACACAGTGAGCATACATACATATGTACGTACCTGGTAATCTCCAACTGCTCGTGACTTGAAACCAGCCGCAGAGTATATGAGATAGAACTCCCATATACGGATGAACTTCTCATCAAAGCCCAGGGCCAAAACTTGACTGAAAGAAAAAGAAGTCAATAAGAAACTAATAAGCAACCAAATGTAACATATGAATATGTATATAATCGTCACAGCAAATTTACTTGCGCAATGAACATATGGTATATGTGCTAGTCTTGTTTTCACCAAGTTGATACTTACTCTTTGTTGGTCATGAAGTTGTCCCTCCAGTGCATCAGAGTTGTGTAGTAATGTGGCCCAATATTCTCCACATGCTCTATGCTACACTCAGTGCGCGACAAGAACACGGAGGGTTTAATCAGTGGAGATCCATCCATGGCCATGAAGTAACCAATCAAGCATCGATGGATTGATGTAAAACGTACCAGAACCTTGATGATGTGGTCATGGCAGACATTACACGGCCCAAAGAAGGAAGGCAACCGCCAGGAAATATGTATTCTTTTATGAAGTCTGTCCTCCTTCTGTATTGCTCGTACCGTTCCTCTGGAGCTGAGATGAACTAAATAATGCACATGTATGTATTTGCAGATAATCGTTAGTTCATGATAGTGTAAGCCTAAGGTCTTGCTTGGATAGGAAGGAGTATGTTTCATTGGGTTTTCCTGACAATCCAAAAGAAGAAGGTCTAATCCTCGTTCTTGTGCACCGCAAATAAGCATATACTAAGTTGTTGTTTGTAGTGATAGTGGAAGCCGTCCGTAAGGCTGTTTGGAAATACATTTATTAACAATGATATTTGTCATGCACTAACCTGGAGAACCAATATGCCATCTTCAGCCAAGTAAGACTCGCAGCAGGCAAAAAATTCGTCCATGTATTCATGGCCAACATGTTCGATCATACCGCTGATTTAGAGAGACGAATACGTAAGTATAACCACACGTATTGGCATTGTCCAATTCACGGTGACCAGTCGTAATGTAGTAATACTTACCAGCTTATGATTGCATCATACTTGCAAGGTGGTATTTGACGGTAGTCGCACAGCATAAAACTTATGTGGTCCTATATAAAAGTTAATAACAATAGACAGTATAATTGCTAATTAGGATTTCACCCTCCCAAAGTAAGCTGGGGACGAAACAATACTTATTCTCTATGCATTTCTATCAATTATAATATGTTAAAATTACATAGAAGCTAACCTGAAAAAAAGATGTGCTAGAAAATCTCGCAAAAACAAAATAACAATGAAAAAAGCTTCCAAAACAGTAACATGCTTGGATCCTTGGATCTTTACGACAGCATGCCTATTTCCTTGATTTTTACTGTACATGTCTATTATTTCCACGTGCCATTCTCAAAATATATTTCTCTTTTGCGGAAGATATTTGGAAGCAAAAAAATAGTAAAACTGACTCCTTTTAATCCAAATACTTAGAGAAATCTTGATTAACTAAATGTATACTTCAGTTCCAAACTAATCGACAACTCTTCTCGCCAAATTCTACAAATGTATTGAGTACTAACACATAGCGGCGAAACCATAAATTAGATAAGACAAAGCTAAACTATGATGCTGGCAGGTGCATAGGGTACTACGTTTCGGTTCGAGTGGGCTGGCTGGACCCAGGATTATATGTGCCAGCTGCTTACCCAATCTATCCCATTCCACTCTCGTGAACCTTAACCAGGTTGGTGGTGACCAAGGCGGCGGCGGGGGAGTTGAAAGGGAGGAAGTGAGGTCTGGAGTTCGTGATTTGCAGTCCTACACTACAAGGTGTTGTTGATCCCTTCACAGCCGAAGGGACGACAATACTCGTTGCAAGCAGATGGTGGGGAGGGTCAAGGAAGGTACGGAGGGGAAAAAGAATGGTGTTGTCCTGAAGAGTGTGGTAGTCGTGACAAGCGTGGAGGCCGTGATGACCATGGCAATGGCGGGGGATGGGATCGGGGTGGACCGCACAGGGCAGGAGGCACCCCAAATCTTAACCACTTGGTGGTACGCATGGACGCACAAAGCCAGCGCTGCAAGGGCATTATTCCTCAACGACAACCACCACCAAGCAAGACCGAGTTACTTCTTCCAAGGTAAATGTGTGTGAAGGAATGTAACTATGTAAGGTTTGATATGGGACAACAGGCTAAGCCATCGCAGCACGTGGAGTAGGCATTGATCCTCGATTTTTTTAAAGGAATGTAACCACGAAAGGTTTGTTGTATTGTGGTTTGTCCCCACAGTATCGGCTGAATTGGTCGTGGAAAGTTGTTGCTAAAGGAGAGTAAGGAAGCCTTACTCTCCACATCTTTATATCATCAATTACAAGAAAGGCTGGAGGCCCAGAGGATAAAAAGGCTAAAATACTCGCACTACACTTTCTCAGTGAACACATGCATATGGTGGATCAGTAATTACTATTAAACTATAAAAGTGGAGATGTATTGCATAAAGGTGGGGGTAACATAGAACTAACCTCTAAGCCAGCTTCTCTGACTTCTCTCTCTGCGTATTTATGCTGCTCCGCTGACAAAGTGACTCCAGTGTATTTGCAGCCAGTTTGTTTGACCGCTTGTATTGCTAAACTTCCCCAGCCGCTACCGATATCAAGAACATGATGGCCCCTCTTGACTTTAGCCTTTGGTTGAATATGTATTTTGCAAGGTTTAAATACCACCAGATCAAGTTCACAGCATTGTCTAATTGGTAATCAATCTAATGACACAAGTTCTAGAGATATGGAAGTACTACCTTGTCGATTAGAAAGCTAAGCTTACGTTGCTGGGCTACTTCTAAGCTTTCATTCTCCATCTACCAAATTTAATTTTAGTCTGTGAATTAATAAAACTACTCTACAAAATTTACAAGCTGCAGAATAAAATCACAAGATTTCCAAACCTTGAAAACAGCACAAGAGTAAGTCATCGATTTGTCCAGAAAAAGCGAGAAAAATTCATTACTCTGCACACATATATGAGAACAAAGACAAACTGTTAGTATTATTTGGTATGTATACTGCAAGTAATGAATGATAGTAAATCATTTTTATAAGGTTTGGAACACAAATATCTCAATCTCAGTATGATCTTTAATTATTCTGGTATTACAAATTGACCTATGTAGCTAGTTATCTTAACCCTGATGGAATGTAATAACAAAAGAAGAGACATGGGTACTGACAAGATCATAGTGCTGAGAGATGTTCCGACGAGTTTGTGTCACAGTGTTCTTCCTCGAGACTTCGCGTAAAATATATTTAGAATGTGCCAACCGTGCTATTACATGCAAGGGTGTCCACCGACTCCTGAAAGCAAACAATTTAATATACATGGTTAATCACAAATACATAGATTCATAGATACTACTCCCTCTGATCCATAATAAGTGCCGTGGTTTTAGTTCAAATTTGAACTAAAATCACGACACTTATTATGGACCGGAGGGAGTACTTCATTTTTATCAAACAATTCATTGGAATTCAGTGGACAAGGACAATTGGAAGGTTTAGAACCCTTTTCTGGCACTCCTGCAGCTCCTACGCACATCTCTGTTAACAATGAGTATCTGCACAGAAATAGATTATGGATTTGATCTGAAATGAAGAAGAAATAGCTCTACCAATAAGATCATGAACTATGATATAGTTTTACCAGGAAAAGATTCAGAAGGCCTTCTCTCTTGTCAAGAAAAGAGAAACATCCGTTAATATAGGCTTCTGCCAAGCCAAGGTTTCCTTCTGTTGCAACCTGAAAGCCGTCAGAGAGCCAGGATAAACACATGTGGTTCAAATGTGAAGGTTGGATAAAGCAATTGCACTGGAGTATACAAGAAATAAAGAATCACGCATGGACATATCACCAATCAGAAAAATGAAAAATGCATGTGTAAGCAGAAAAGAGAAGAGAAGATAACCTTCCAATAGAACAAGGGGTCATGAACTCGCATGACAGATTTTATACTGCATTTGTCGCAAACTTTACCAAAGCTCAACACACTACCTCCTTCTTCGACCAATCTGCACGAAAACTATCAAGGTGAAAAATACTCATAATTGGACACCACGTAGTACAGCAACTCATACAAGGACTCACATCAAGTTGCCGATGGTTATGAATTGGTTGAAAAATCTTGCAACTAGAAGGCGCGTCCCAGCCTCGGTCCATGATGGAATCATCTGCTTTGGGTTCCGCAGAAGCTGAAATTTCTTTCCAAGCAAACCTTGAGCTGCTGCTTTCCCAGCCTGCATCGATCAATATGTGACAAACACAAATAGACCTCACATATCTATTTCATGAAATAGTCATTCTAAATTTTATGTGATTGAAACTAAAAGCGTATATGTCAGGATGGGGTAAACAGGAAAAAGCCCCCATAGATGAGTAAAGGACAAGCTTGGAAATAACTTGGGCCTTAGGCCGACTAGTAAGCAAGGATATGGTTAGTTATGGTTGTGATAGGATTAGTTATGTTTAGCTTTGTTAGACCCTTGCCAATTTTAGCACGTAACAGAATGTTCATTATGCTAGACAGATAAAAAAGGGAAAATGGAGAGGTTGTCCATGAAATACCTTCAATCCATCTTCATGGAAGCCATGACCTGCAATCCGAGGCAGAAGAGACATTTGAGACCTATGTTCTTTAGATCACTTCATACCTAACTTTATTGTAGTGAAAGTCTATCGTAGAACTACATGCAAGTTATTAAAATAAATTATCTAAAAACTGAAATTCATGAGACTGGTTACCTTGATATGCCCCACAGAACCATATTCCTCTCTTTCCCTGGATCTGATCAAGCTGAAGATAAGCCTTGGCCGCAACCACAGACGGAACAGGAAGGCTTGTAGACCATTTAAGCAACACATGATCCGGAACACGAGGGGGGTTGAGTGTCACCAGGAAAGGCCTGACAGATTCAATTTTCTGGAAGTGCAAAAAAAAAACAAATAGACCACAATTAGTAATTAGGCAATCCATTCATACTGCTGGAGATATTAGGTTGAAGCTTCCATTTTGCTGTTATTCCGTGAGCCTGCTCTACAGTGTGCTCTAAAGTGATGAAAATATGTCTGCATTAACGAATTTACCTGAATTTTGTTTAGCCAGTAAGTAACAGAAAAACCCATGCTAGTTGTCCCCAGGAAATTCCAGGCACTCCATGCGGACGAATTTTGGGGCATCAGATTTTTATCACGGTGGAGGTATATATCTCTGCAACATAAATGTATCAGACAATCACTAGATTAGCTCAAACTTAAGTTATGTGTTCATTTAGCAACATTGGGCAGGCTTTACCTTTGGACATACTGACAGGCAGCTAGAATTCTCAGTTCGTGATGTGTAGCTTCAGCTCCTAATACTTTGAGAGCATTAGGTGCATGGACCCCAAGGATGACACTGTCGTATGTTTCCTCTGAACCATCATTTTCCAAGACTCTGTAGCCAGCTGCTGTCAGTGCCAAGATAGAGGATTGTTTCAATTAGTGAATAAATAATATATATACCTCAGGCAGTTAATCAACAAAGAATAACGCATGTATGTACCTCCATCAAGGCTTGAAACAGATTTGACCCAACAGCTTGTTTTAATTCGACAGCCCATGCTCTCCAATTCTCCTTTTACCTGCGGTAGTTGCATTGTTCAGTCCCTGCATTAGGCTGCAGCTAAAGCCTAGAGAGTGCAGTAAATAGAGATCATGTGCGAGCTTGTTGTCGCCGCCTATATGGGTTGTAATACTTACCTTGTCTACAAAGGACTGCGAACAAGCCTTGACAGTGGGCAACTGGGGGTAACTAAACAGCTGAGAGTGCAGCGACTTAATCAGCTTTCAAATGCACAAAGACGAATTAAGAATGCAAATGAAATGGGAATGTAACATGTATACAAAGTAGCTAGGCACCTGAAGAAGGTCATGGTTACGGAAAAATGATAGCACGAAGAAAGCGGACAAGCTAAGAACGCCTTGTGATGAAGATGACCACATGCCTGCACAGACTGGAATCTGCACCATATATATATTATCGTGTCACCAACTCAAAACTGCATAATAACCATCTTTAATTACTGACCCCTGCAATGCACCGAAGTTGCTGGGAAATTGAATGTACTAACCATTAAGGAGTCGGCCAAGGTTTAAGTTAGAATTTGAATATTTCATCTAAAATTTCCATATTTAGTTGAAACTGTAGTTTCTCTTCACAGTTTTACATGACTGTTCAAAAATTGAAATCAAAAACTGAATACTGAAATCCTGATGTGAGATTTTGCCAAAATGAAGGGTTGCCGGATACACTAAAAAAGGGCAGAAGCAAGTGAGTAGATTTGAAGCAGTACAAGATAAGCCTCTTGGAATAATAGGGAATATCCATGCAACTGAATGAACTGCCCCAATGTCTCATTACAGTCCAGATCAGGGTTATGTTCATGGTTCTCCAGGTACCTTCAAGCCAAAGTTTGAACCAGCGAGTTAATCGTCATCACATATATAAACACAAGGCATATAATATATATATCAAGCTACGAATGGAAGTATCATGATGCACATGAGAACTGAGGGGCTGGACTGCTTACGTCAGAGCATCGTTCTTGAACTTGAATATCTCACGGAGCATGCGCCAAAAACTTGTTTTCAATATATTGGCTTTTTGTGCCAAGAGGCTTGAGATACCGTAGCCATTGCCCCACTCATATCCTCCGCTGCCATCCGGTTGTGTACTCACTGAGAAAGACATGTCTGATCTCTCCATCTCCACCCCGAGGCCTTCTAACCATTCCACCATATGGGGATATGTTACCTGCATTGATGCATATGACAACAAAATTATTAGTGAGGAACAAAAATTAATCAGAATAAAATAAAAATATAGAGCTGCAACTGCATTTCCAATCATAAGCATTTTAGTACTATATTGAAAACATAACAATACGTGTCTTAGGGCAGTCAATGCAGCTCCCTTCCAAGGATAATACCTAAGCTAGTGTTGTATCGATTTTGGACATTTTTCTACGAACACTGCAAAATAATCAACCACCTCAAAAAACAGAAACACAAATCCACAGGCAGAACTCTCCATTGAGCTCGCTGAGCCTAACAAGCAACAACTCCAATATTTTCTAATTATTTCCATGACTAGATCCGGCACAGTGCGTTGTTGGCATGATGCGAAATCAATCAGACACCAAACAATGCTGATAATAATAATGTAAAGGTTCAGCGTGAAAATGTGATAGTATCTGTAGTTAGAAAACACTGGGATGAGTTTTGTGCTTAGAAGCATTCCACCGAGCACCTTCCGTGCGATGAGCAGGTGGGCAATGGGCACGAACTGGAAAATATAGCGGGGAGACGGGGGAGCTATGTTGCAGATCAAGCCTGTGCGAGGGTGCGGGGGAGGCACCTCGCCGGAGCGGTCTTCGCGCCGACGGCGCCGGCTGAGGGTAGGCGAAGACACAGGGCAGCGGTGGGAGAGGCCCGGTGGCGGCGCCTGCGTCGGAGGAAGCCGAAGGTGTCATGGGGCTCCTTTCGGCGTGGTCGAAATGGTTATCGGGAGGCGCCGGCAGAGTGGAAGAAGTTGCCGGAGTGAGTCAGTGGAAAGGTGGGAGACAAACGCTTTTTTTTTTACAAAATCCATGTGACGTTTGTGCAAGGGAGCTTCACTTTTTTTTAGAACACTTTTTCTTTTTAGAACACTGCTTTGACATGGAAGCGAATCCGTGCTTCCACGAGATGTAAATTTGTGTCTCTCACGGAAGTAAAAAATAACAAGACTCATTATTTTTCTTTTTCGAGAGGCATAGTTAGCGGAAGAAAATCTGTGCCTCCATGAGAAGTAAATTTGCGCATCTTGTGAAAGAAAAAAAATCACATATTCTTTTATTTCTTTCCATAACCTAGGAAAAACCAGGCAAAACCGAAACGCCGAAAACCCCCGAAGAAATAATGTAAAACATGAATACATGTTCAGAAAAAGAATATCCAAGCAAGCGCCCAACACGCGATACGTGGCGACGGCTGAGAGCGTGGTCAGTTTGAACATTGAATTGAATTTGATAAAAAAATTGAATTCAATTCTTGTATCTGATAAAAAAATTGAATTCGATGAACATTGTTTTGAAGCTGATGAAGAAAACTTGAATTCAAGAACATTTTCTTGAAAATTGATGAATATTTTTTATTTTTATGAACATTTTTTAATTCAATGATCATTTTCGGAAATGGATAAAAAATTTAATTTGATGTTTTTTTCTAAAAACATGACCATTTTTTGGATTTGATGAACAGTTTTTTAAATATGGATGAATTGTTTTGAAAAAGGAAAGAAAAAATGAAATGAAATGAAATGAAAAGGAAGAAGAAAACCCCGACAGAAAAACAAAAAAACTGGTAATCGGTGGGAGGCACACAGTAAAAAGCAGAAGTGGGCCGGCCCAATATGGCTGTGCGTGCCAGAGGGGGGATGCGCGTTACGCGACTATTCCCCAACCTACGCGGGGAATAAGAGTTGGGTACGACAGGCGTCGTGCTCGTTGCCGAGCTAATGCCCACGGGTTTGACATGGTACAACCGTTTAGCTTTTAAATTGTTTCCTAATTTTTTTCCTTTGTTTCGGAAAAAATTGGATCAAAAAGTCAAAAATGCACGAAAAAGGCCGAAAAGCAGGTCCATGTCGGGCCGACGCGTTTACCATGCATGTCGTGCTCGTCCGCCGAGGTGAGGCCCACATGCTGGCACGACACGATCACTTGTAAATGGGGCGTCATGGGCCATACCAGGCAGGTGTGTGTCGGGCCATATAAGGCCCGGGCCGGCCCGATTGCCACCTATGCTCATATGGTGTAAAAAGGGGGGCCGAGTGAGGGCTTTTGGCGGGCGACCTCCATGGAGGTGGATATTTAGAAAAAATTAATAATTACATTTTGGAGTTTCAAAAAATTCTGAAAAAAATTCTACACATTCATATAGATGTATTCTACATGTGTATACAATCTCACAACGAAATACATTATGGTGAGAGCTACACAAAAAAGAGAAAATCATGCATTTCTAATAGTGAACAGTGTTTGCACTGTTCACCAGTTTGAAAACCGCGATTTGTCTTTTTTTGTGTAGCTCTCATCATAATGTATTTCATCTTCAAAATTTGCACACACGTAGAATGCACCCATGTTAACATGTATGATTTTTTTTCAGAATTTTTTGAAACTTTAAAATATGTTTTTCAATTTTTTCAAAATACCCACCTCCATGGAGGTCGACCTCCATTGGCATTTTGCGGGGCCTCTATTCATTAACCATAGATAGATGAGTCCAGACTTGTCTACTTCTCACGAATATAGTAATAAATCCAAAAAAAGCAATGAAGTTCAAAAAATAGTTAGCATTGAAGAAGCTCGAGTGTGCTAGGGGCATGCAAGTTTTGTTGTGAAATGACAATCGAGGAGTTCTACCCAAGAAAAAATTGTCTCGATAAAATGTCTTTTTTAAAGTTTCTTTGAGAGACAATTTCTTCTGCCTAGAACTCCTCAAATGTCATTTGCCCTGCATGCTCCTAGCACACTTGAGCTTCTTCAGTTCCAAAAGGTTTTACTTTTGTTTGAATATTTTTCCTATTTAAAAAAAGAAATTCATGCCCAGGTGTTTTTTAGGGAATGTTCATGCCCAGGTGCAGATACACTTTGGTCACCAAAATTCCGCCCTGGCCCACTATTGACAAGTTGCCTCAGAAAAATGATTCGGGTAAGTCGATTTCGAGAACCATTGGATTAGAAAAAGACGGTCGAATCTTCATCTTCTTTCTCCGTTATACATCTCGATCTCAGTAGTCTAAGTTAGATGATGTCATTTTTTTTACTTTATTTATTTTTTTATTTTCTCACTTTTTCATTATTTTATGTTTTCTAAGACATGAATATAACTTTTTTTTAATTTTAATAAAAGCAAAAAATACGTAAATGTAGTTGCACGCGGTCAGCGGACATGCAACTGCAACGACGCACGGGTCGATGGACAGGCAATTGTGTACAACCGGCTGGCGTGAAACTGCAACTACGTGCGGCCGGCTGACAGGCAATTTTTAAAAAAAAATATTGCGAAGAGGCTGACAGGCAATTGTAGTTGCGTGTGGCCAGCGTCAGCGTGAAAAAGACAAAATTTGAAACCAAAAATGTAAAGTCAATGAAGCGAATATAAATAATACTCCCTCCGTTCTAAAATGGATGACTCAATTTTGTACTAACTTTATACCCAAAATAGACGAGTCATCTATTTTGTACAAAGTTAATACAAATTTGGGTCATCTATTTTGAAACGGAGGGAGTAGATAAGAAAAAGGAACTTTACGAAAAAGGGTTTCCCCCGCTTTATATTATAAAGCAATGAAAAGGGAACTTCAAAAAAAATCAATGAGAAAAGGAAACTAAAATAACAAAATCCACATGGATCTCCGTTGGCTTAAGACCTAGCAAAACCCATTTAAAAACGAAACAGTTTGTGCTAAAGAAAATGCTAGACCTAATGAAATCGATTATTTCGTTTGTTATTAGTAGTGTTGTAGGATCAATAAAATCAATGGCCGCTTCCACGCGGCCAGCACATGTCAATATCTCAGCCAGTAAAAAAATGCTAGACCTAAAGATTTGCTCCTCGGCCAGGCCCAAAACCAAGGGACGAATAGAATGGGAAATTGTACACGTGCACCACCGACCTGGCTGAAGCCCATGAAGCCGAGGTCGAGCTTGACGCACCCGGCGGCGCCGTCGTCGACGGCCACCGTCCTGGCGCGCCCTCCGAGGCTCTCCTCCTGCTCGTACAGGGTCACATGCACGCCGCCTCCGCTCGTGGCGAGCAGCTCGTGCGCCGCCGTCAGCCCGCTCACCCCGCCGCCGACCACCGCCACCCTCATCCTGTTGTGTCTCTGTGCTCTGCTGTGTCACCTCGATCGATCATCCCCTTCAATTTAAGCTGGGAGCGGGAGTGGCTGGTCTAGCGTGCGTCACAACTTTTACTCCGACATAACACCGTCCTAGTAGTACGTCTCAACAAAGGGCTGGATAAGGATAATTTCCATTAACGTTGGGCATCATGCAGCGCCATGTTTACCATAGGTAGGTAGTACGAGATACGACGGCGCGTTGATTTACCACCGATCGACCCACGTCCCACGTGCACGGGTCAGTATTTTCCTCATCACGTTAATTACGATCCAGTATGAGGTCCCGAGATTACTGCAGCAAAAGGGATATTCTGTTTAGGCGCCCACGCGCCGGCCTAATACTTCGGCTGGTCCACTTCCGGCCGTGTGATTAAGTGCCCTGCATCCGTTCGATCTGCCCCTTCCTCTCTCCTTAGGCTGGTCACAATGGGCAAGAACATAAGCTAGTAACTTGCACATTTTCCTAGACTATGTTACTACCTACATAGTGGGTAATAAGGCTGGTCAGGCTGGTCATAGTGGGAGTAACATAAGTAGTAACATAGATGCCACATAAGCAACAATGATGAGGTGGCAAGTAGTTAATGAGGAAAGAGGCAAATAGAGTAACATAATATGTTACCATCACATAGCGCTTTCCAATGCAAGATGAGTCTATAAAGCAATAAATGAACACATCTATGTTACCACACATATGACACTCCCCACTATGAAGGTAGTAACATAGACTAGTAACATATGTATGTTACTAGTCTAAGTTACTCTCCACTATGACCAGCCTCATAGTGGGAGTAACATTGGTAGTAACATAGATGCCACATAAGCAAAAATGGTGATGTGGCAAGTAGTTAATGAGGAGAGAGGCAAATAGACTCATTGTTTCTTGGAGTGTGTGATATTTCGGTAACTTAGCTAGTTACCACAAGCACCTCTCTCTTCATTAAATATGTGCCACATAAGCAAAGTTGTATTGGAGTGTGTGATGTTACTTTTAAGTTCCTCCCTATTATGACCAGCCTTAGAAGCTATGGCGTTAGCGGTCGCCGGCTACCCGCAACACTGCGCTCGCCTCGCTCGTCCTTGCCCCCATGCTCACCGGCAGCCCACCTCCCAGCATTGCCAATTGTAGTAGAAAACAAAGTAGCACTCGTCATGGTCACCACGGTTGCAACTCTGACACCGGCTGCTTCCAGTCCGCGGGTAGCATCACCGCCTCAAGCTCGCTATGGGCCGGAGTGCCAAGCAACAAAAATCTTTCATTTGTCGGTTGAAGCAAAAAATTACTAGGTTGCAGAAAAACTAAAGCTGGTTCCAGCAAAACAAAGCCAGCAGAAAAAGCTTCCATGGGTGATTGTAACAAAAATATAGTTAGTTCCAGCAAAAACACACACTGCTTCCAACAAAAGGTTGCCGTCAGCGGTGAGGGCGCGTCGGGTTCCTGCACATTGCATGGCAGATAGCAATTATGGATGCCAGTTCCAGCTCTGGGCTGACCCGGTTGTAGCAAAAAGTTGTCGTGGTTCCAGCATCTGGCAAACCGGTTGCAGCACCTCGCGCCCCGCGTGGTCACCACTAGCAGTTGCGGGCTTCCAGCATTTGGAAGCCTTGATTCCATCATTTGTAAACCGCGGGTTGTAGCACCACGGAGACGCAATCGCCATCGATGCAGCCCACCGTCGACGCAGCGCGGCCACCATGAACTCCTCACGCCGCCGCTGGTCACAGCCCATGTTCTCCGTCCTCGCTCTCTTTTGCAGCAAAAACGACAAGGATGGGAGGGGGCGAGGGGGGTTCCCCGCTGGTCACAACCCATGGTCTCTCTCTCTCTCTCTCTCTCTCTCTCTCTCTCTCTCTCTCTCTCTCTCTCTCTCTCTCTCTGGGATGGGAGTGACGGGAGGAAGATGATAAGGGAGGGAGAAAGAAAAAAAGAAAAGGGCTGGTGGGATAGGCAACCGACCGTGGGAGAGGCAGCACGTGCCGGCGAGGACGCGTGGCGACACGGCGTGCGTGCGATCCAAACTCGGCCGGCTGTCCGGGTGAAAGCGTTTTCCTATTCTATATCCAGTGGACCTATGGGGATGGCAACTTCTTTTACAATAGTTTTTTTCATGAGGAACATTTTTATGGCAGGTGGGCTCCCAGATAGTCCTGGCCATTTTTTTAATAAAAAATGCTAATAATCCAACGTTAGAATTTTAGGCACGGTAAATCGAATGTTTTCATGGCAATTTATATTGCTGCAAGAATGTCAAATTTAGTTCGCAACCACGGTAATTTTTTGGCAAAAAAATGAACTGAATCGGATTCATCAACTCACTAACTAAACTTGTCATCCTCAGTGAACAAATTTTGACATCAAAAATATTTGATTTGCTGTACCTACAAATCTGACATTCGCTGGATAATCGGGTCCTTTTTTGTTCTCTCTGGATGGGCTTAGGGCATCTTCAAGGCGGACCCTCAAATCGCCCGCATATGTCCGGACCATGTGGTCCGGACAAGTTGTGCCATCCAACATGGTCCTGCATCGGTCCGCATGGCGCTCCGGACGCATTTTCTCCCGCAAACCGGAGACAAACTATGGGGAGGCTTTGCAGGCGTCCGGACAGCACCCACGCCCGCTCTTGACTTCCCTGGCCCACCAAAATCCCCTCCCTCGCGCGCGCGCTTCCTGCCCGGCGCTAGCTGCCCGCATTCATGCCGCTGTAGAGCGGCCGCTACGCATTGACGCCCGCCCAGAGCAGATGGGACCTCTCACTGGCACCGGCATTGAAGCGGCGTGTCGGCCGAGAGCACTTCCCGCTGCTCGTCCCATTGAACACGCCTCCTCGCTACAAACAGCTGCAGACTGCCCGTCTTCCTCTATTAAACTCGCGCGTGTGCCGAGAAACCTACTCCGGCCACATGTCCGTTCGCGAGCCGGTCAACACTAAACGCTACGCAGTTGGCTCCTCACGCCCGCCCGCTATTTAAACGATGCCAGACGCCAGGCAAGAACCGCACCACACCTCCGCTCCCCATTTCCTCCTTGAACAATTTTATACATGGCATCCGGCGGGCATATAGAAGAATTATCCGGCATAAAGCCAGTTGGGTGGCCCGTCGAGCCCGCCGGTTATAAGCCAAACAATTGTTTGTTCCACCTCCATCAACGCTCCAGGCCAGCTCGCGAAGGCTGAAGCTCCAAGCTGGCGCGTGGTTCAACTCGCCGAGGAGTGGCGAGTTGCTCCAGGCCGGCACGTGGGGAGGGAGGAGCAGCACGGGCATCGTGTCTGCTGTGGACGACGGCGTGTCATGCCGCGCCATCCGCCATCAATGTGCTCGTAGTCACACCCTGTCGGCAGAAAAAGAAGCCGGCTACGCGGACATCGACGAGGTGGCGGCCAGCCCGTCTACTTGTGTCCCATGAAGACCACCACCGAGGCGACGCTGGCGTAGACAACCGGTGTTTTGCCCGGCCGCATCCCACCGTCGCCCCCCTACCCAAAAACCAACCCTGATTAGTGCAACTTAGGGCACCTTCCCCTCTGGCTGAAGTATCAACAGGCGGTTCCACTCTGATGAGCGGTGGGAAAGTGAACCGCCCTTTGCGCTGAAGCATATACCTCTGGGGCTCACAACTGCTGGACATGGGGAAGACAATGAAGATCCGCCGCGACCGGCCATAGACTATTCAAGGGTATCCATGTCGTCGGAATGGATATCCGTCGGTGCCAGCCATAGACTAGTTTTATGTGAGTTGACATCGTTTTTAGTTCCCGCAAAAAAAGACGTCGTTTTTAGTTAAAAGATATAGAAAAATGTAATGAATTTTGTTCGGTATATGAAATTCGCTGTGTTTGCATGAATTTCGTCCATTAGTTCAGAGAGTGGTTCAAATATATGCAGTCAGAGTTGGATGGCGGCCTCTTGCATCAGTGTCCGCGGACAGATACCGGAGCAAGTTTGTTGGCCGACCACCGCCACCCTCATTCTGCTGTGTCTATGTGCTACGCTGTCTGCTCTACCTCTCGATCTTCCCCTTCAATTTAAGCTGGGAGCGGGAGTGGCTGGTCTAGCGTGCGTCACAACTTTTACTCCTACATAACAAAGGGCTGGATAATTTCCATTAACGTTGGGCATCATGCTGCATAATCTTTTTTTTTTTTTTGTGAGAACATGCTGCATAATCTTACCATAGGTACGATGTACGACGGCGCGTTGATTTACCACCAATCGACCCACGTCCCACTCCCACGTGCACGGGTCAGTATTTTCCTCATCAAGTTAATTACGATCCAGTATCAGGCCCCGAGATTACTGCAGCAAAAGGGATATTTTTTGTATCCAGTGGACCTAGGGGGATTGCAGCTTCTTTTACGATAGTTTTTTTTTTGTGAGAAACTCTTTTACGATAGTTTTACAATAGGTGAAAGGGAACGTTGATTTTGTGTTTGTAGGCTTAGAAAGGTGGAGCAATGGGGAGGAGTAGTCTTGCACATAGAGGTGGAGTGGAGTTGATGTATCTGTTGTAATCCTGTGAAGGCTTTCTATGCCCTTTCTTTTTTAATATATGACTAGAAGGGTTGGACGCGCTTTGCTGCGTTGTTGGTGTTGTTGAGTTTCTTAAAAAAGTAATTACTCTATTTTAAAAATATAAGATGTCTTACTTTTTTGAAAAGTCAAACCTTTTTAATTTGATCAAATTTATAGATAAATATATCAAAATCCATAATATCAAATCGGTGTTTATAGATTCTCATGAAATGAATTTCCATACTTTTTGTGTTTAATATTATGGATGTCGATATTTTGTCTCTGAACTTGGTCAAAGTGAAAGAATTTGACTTTTTAAAAAACTAATACCCCTTATATTTTGAACTGTTGGAACATTTAGTTTGGCGGGTGGGGAAGATGATATAATGTGTTTATTTTTATTTATAATTTGGTGTTTTGGTGGGTCTTTCCTGATGTGATTTGGTGTTATCCCGGAAAAAAAGGTGTGATTTGGTGTTATATGCTAACCAACCTATATTCATGTGGGGAAATTATTGTGTCGGTTGTCGCATTTTTATATTGGTGCTACAATATCACATGGTGGCTCTTCTTTTTTCTAGGAGGTGGGAGGGTGGGCATGATTGATATGTTTTTATATAGGCCGGTTGCTGCAGATTGATTTGAAATATTATTGGCCCGGTCAAAATCATGAACCAAATCCAAAATTAAACACCTCAATTGAATGAAAGAGCTTGAAAATTAGGGAACATAGTGAATTAAAAGAATTGAATGGGAGAGCTTGAGAAGTTGTTGACCCGGTCAAAATTAGATGAACCAATCTTAAATTGAATACCTGAATTAATTGTGAGGCCTTAATAACTAGAAAGCATAGTGTATAGTATAAAAGAATTGAATAAAAGAGCTTGAGAAATTGTTGACCCGGTCAAAATCAGATGGCCCAATTCTAATTAGAGACTTCAATTAAATATGGACTCTTTAAAACTAGGGAGCTTAGTGTTTTAGAGGATATGCACACTTGTGCATATTCGAGAAAAAAAATATGTGGGCTTCCATGTAGTATTCACTGGCTACCTGGCAAAAAAATGTAGTACTTACTGGCCATGTTTTTTATTGGAAATGTTAATAATCTGATGTCTGATTTTTAGGCATGGTAAATCAAATATTTTTCATGGCAATTTGTATTGATGGCGGGATGTCAAATTTAGTTTGTAAGCACGATAATTTGCTAGCAAAAGAATGAACTGGGTCGGATTTGTTATGCTCGTCAATTAAACTTGTCATCCTCGATGAACATAATTTTCCATAAAAATGTTTTATTTGCCATGCCTACAAACCTGACATTCGCTAGAAATTCGGGTCTTTTTTATTGCTCCCTGCATGGGCTTAGAAAGGATAGCTGGACGTGTTCGGTGGCCAGGGAATAGCATTTTCCCTTTTGGTTTTCTATTCCAATTTTGTTGTTGATAAAGACACTTTCAACATGTTCATATAGCATTCAGAATGGAATTTTCATATTTTTTAACAGAATAATTGTGTAATTTTTCAAACTGAAAAGACAATCTAGATAAGAGTGTCAACACCAAGTTTCACACGCATTTCATAGAACAAGAGTCTCACATTTTGCATAAAGTTTGAAAATCAAAAGGGGTCATACATGTCTCTAACATCAACCATGCATCAACTTAGAGCAATGCAGTAGCTAGTTCTTGGCTAAACAGATCCATGTCAGCACCATTCTCAACTGTAGCCGATGTATCTGATGCATTTGGAGGAACAATGTATTTCTTGTATCGTTCCTCTGTGAAAGTCAAGTACCTGATATCTTTCGCCTTTTTATGGTGTGAGATGTCCCTTTTTGGTAGGATAGCCAGCATCTACAAGGTAGTACTTGTCTATAAAGAACAAAGAGAACAATTAATATTAGTTGTCGCATAGATGAAATGAGTTGTAACAAATAGAAATGCTCACCCTTTGAAGGATGGGGGAATGTGGCCTTGTCTTATGCATTGCATGACATAGTACACTTATGTCATTCATGGAACCAGGTTGTCAAATTGAAGCATAAGTGAAATGCACATCAAACTCTCATTTCTTGTCCAACGGTGGCTAGGGTGCTTTTGCGCGGATCTGAGGGGAAGGAAACAACCTTCTTTCAGGCGTTAGAAAAGTGTAGAGTTTGTGACTATAGTGTGAGTTGTATCCGATGGTCTTGTTGCATCCATGGAAGTGTTGTTGGGTGTCTCACCCTCTTCTTCTGTAAACTTGATGCATCCCTAGCGGTGTTGTTGAGTGTCTTACCCTCTTATTTTGTAATATACAATACACATGCTCGTGCATATTGCAGAGAATAAATAAATAGACAAGACATCAGCTTGACCACTTGAGTGGCAAGAAACAATGTTTTAGGGAAACTCCAACACTGTGCACCAAAACGCCCCTAAATGTTCAAATAATGCACTCGGACATATTTTTCCATCCAACGACGTGCATCAAATGTCCGGTGACCGGTCTAAACATCAAAATTCGCCCAAACCAGAAACAAACTCATGGCAGGTTGACCCCAAACGCCCGCCACGTCGGGCTCTGACACACCAGGCCCACAAAAAACCTCTTGGGGGCACTTTTCCCCCACTCCTTCCCTCCCCCATTGTTCTCTATCTATACCCACCAAGACCGTCGCCACCTCTATACCAATCCGGCTACCGCCCAGTTCTTGTCGAACTTCCGCTGCTCCACACAGGCTCCTTGTACTTCGCCACCGTTGTACCCCAGCTCTGGTGGCAACCCAGGTATCATATGCCCCCTGCCGACGACGTCCATGGTGGACACCACGGCCGGCAAGTGTTCGGCCAAATGCCATTGAGAATTATTATTTTGACTTTTTCCTTGTTTACCATGAAGCAAGGATGATGGTGGGCTACGGTGAGGGGGGGGGGGATGCATTGGTGTGCAACGCGTGGTTGGACACAAGTGCAAGGTCTGTAGGCATGAAGCAAGGATGATGGCGGGGGGTACTCGGTGACACTAGTGCAGAACCGGGATTTAGCACCAGTTCGTAAGGGCCTTTAGTGCCGGTTCTGCAACCGGCACTAAAGGGTGGGGACTAAAGGTCCCCCCCTTTAGTACCGGTTCGGCACGAAACGGCACTAAAGTGCCACCACGTGGCACGAGCCAGGCCCGGGTGCGGGGAGACCATTAGTACCGGTTGGTAACACCAACCGGTACTACAAGGTTTGGGGGGTTTTGGGTTCAGGATTTCTTTTTCCTTTAATTTTATGTTTTCCATTTAATTTTTTTCATTTGCTGGTATTTTACGATACTGCATATTGTACACGTTATGCTTACATCATTATATATATCATCGAATGTCTCGCACCACCATTCACACATACACATGTATATATATACAATTTCTCCTACATGGAAGCATTACTGCGGTAGCGGGTAATAGAATTCTCCTGTGGGCTCTATGACATGGTCGACCAAAAATCATGCTATTTCCTCTGCAATTGCTCGTACGCGATCCTTTGGTAGGAGCTTGTCCCGCACCTCATCAAACTTTTAAGAAGGAGATCAATATGCATGTATTAGTCGTTTTGTGTGATTAGATATCGATAATGATGTAAAAATTGTGAATAGTGTTCTGGCAAACGCACCCATAGCTGTCTATCAGAATTGCTCCTTTCGGACGCCATCATGCGAATGTTCTCGCAAACGTAGTATGCACATAAATCAGTCCCCGACGCCTGCCTCATGGCCTTTACGAGAATAGAATTCAATGATGATAATTAATCAAGCATGATAATTAATGGTATTGAAAATAGAATTAAAGAGATAGTAGCTAGCTATAATACTACTTAATTACTTACCCTGGGTCGAAACCAATACAGATTTTCTTTGAACTGGCCTGGAACATCTTTGATGAACATTCGCTAAGCCCTGCCTGCCCGCAAAGAAAATGAATAAATGAGTTATTAATTAGTTGATATCAGCAAATGACGAACTAAAGAGGCCGACATATAGTTCAGTAATGATTGGAATTAATTACCTGTTGACTATCCCCTTCACGATTGAGTAGTCTTTAGGTTCTTTAAGCAGTGAGTCCAGTACTTCAACTGTTCCTTCATCAACTTTAATGATTAACAAGATCCAGTGGTACCTACATGCACATACGTTTGCATGTATAAATTAAGCGGGCATGTGCATAACACTCATCAACTAACCCTAAACCCTATAGACTTATTAACATCTAGCTAGTAAACAAAACTAGAATTTGTAGAACAAGACAGTGTGACTCACTGGAAGTTGTAAGGAAATAGTATATCTGGATTTGTATTGAGGCGCTTCAAGAACTATAGCATGTTATTCTCTACTTCTTGTTTACACCATTCCAATTTCCATGTGTGTTCATTAATGGTATTTGGGTCAATGAACCCAATGCCATAGCATACAACTTTTCTCATTTTGTACATCTTCATCCTGCATAGTATCACAGAAAAGAATATAGTGACGATAATTACAAGTAATGATCAACGAGAGCACTACAACTAGCTTGAGACTTAAATTACAGAAAGAAATCACTTACAGACAATAGCAACTGACGATAGATTTGTCGAGTGCGTCTTCATTGAATAACTGAAACAGTTATGTATACTTAATAGACAGAGCTTTCTCATGGAAGTAATCCTCTTCCTTGACTTTCACCATGAGGAACTCTTGATTGTTGGTCTTGCAAATTTCCATGTACCATTGATGCAATTCATACATTCTCATTGAGAGCTTCTTGGCCTCCTCAGGCTTGACCATAGGTTCGCTGCAGACATATTTCCGTTTTATGTCCTCCTCTCTAAGCATATCCATGGGCTCAATCTCTAGGAGTTGTCCAATAGTGATACCGATCATTTCAGCCTGCATTATATGCTCCTCGGTTATTACCAGATTGCCCAGCTGGGGAACGGTTTGCCCACATATATATCGGGCGTCGGTACTCTCATGTGTTGTTGGCACAACAAGCGGGGGGATCGATTGCGCGCCTGTTCTCCCAGTTGGGAAACGGTTTTCCCACATTTTTTGCCAGTTGCTTGGCTAAAACTCGAGCTCGACTCCTTCTGTAGTCGTGCTTGATGTGCCTTCGTGATTTGGTGCTCATAGTCTGAGTCAACAGGCTTGGGAGCTGGTGGTCTAGCCATACGAATAAAATGGTCAACGACTTTCTCAGGCACTTTCTCCTTTGGCGGCAGTGGCGGTTTCGGTCCAACATGGGCGTCCACTTGGGCCTTCACTATGGCTTCGTTCTGCTCATCGGTCATGTCGTAAGGCCTCTGAGGAAGAGGAGTGAGGCTTGGACCATATTTATATCGCTTACCTGCGCCTGTACCTCCTGTACTATCTCGACTCGTACCGCTACACACCATAGCTGCGGCGGCACTCTTCCGCGATTGCTGAGGCGGCGGAGACGACTGACGTGGTTGAGTTGGAGCAGGAGGAGGGGCCTAACGCTGTGCCGGACTTGAAGCAGGAGGAGTGGCCTCACACCGTGTCAGACTTGAAGCACCGGACTTGAAGCAGGAGGAGTGGCCTCACGCGGTGTCGGACTTGAGGCAGGAGCAGTGGCCTCACACGGTGACGGACTTGAAGCAGGAGGAGTGGCCTGCTGCTGTGCCAGACTTGGAGCAGGAGGAGTGGCCTCACATTGAGGAGGAGTCGGATGACGATGCAGTGTCGGTGGCCTTCGAAAGATGATGCAATCCTTTCTCCATAGGATGATACGATGTATGGCCTCCCCCAGTGTGTGCTCCTCGTCACCTCCAGGAATGTCATGCTCTAGCCCCGAATACCCTACTATCCATTGCACCTGTCTATTTTACAATGTCTGTATATTCGGTTACTTTTCTTGTTTATCAGCCATTTCAATTGGAGGGAGTGATGGCAGTATCTGTGGGAGTAAAAACACGGTCTTCAGAAAAGATCATGCTACCTGTCGATGCAGATAGAACCACGGTCGTACTTGCCCAAGAACCAGCCCCACCACACATAACCCACACTCATGCAGATTGTACCCCTACCCAGTTGGACAGAGAACAAGCTACACCCCTTCTAACCCCAACCCCAGCAGATAGACACCCAGTTCCCGTTGACACAGCACCGTCTCCACCACAGAGCACCCAAACACGAGCAGTTAGTAAGGCAACTGCAGTGCCCAAATCACGAGGACCACCACTCCGAACCCGAAGTCAATGCTTAAAGCAGAAGAAGAATTGTTCTCAGGTCAAGTTCCGTAGCTATGGTTCATACTACTTTGCTCTTACATCATTGTATTTACTGATACCAACTAATTTCAAATTTGAAGGATGCAATTGAAACTCCAATGGCGCAACAAGTATGTTTTAAACCTGTTTCTTAAACGTGTTTGGCTTTTTTCTGTTGTAACTTGCTCTATGTTGATTTCAGTTTCAATTGAATAAACAGTTATGTTCTGATGCCATGCACATTACAAGTGTTGTTATTGCTGTGTAGTTTCCCACACTTATATTCTATATATGCTGCTTTGTCTTAAATAGATATGATTCGAACTGTATCTATCTTGATTTGGCAACATAAACTAGAATGATATAGACCATACAGTGACCATACTACATAGATATATGTTTGTTTCATGTTGTTATCCTGTCCACCTTACTACTGAACTGGTTTACCAAAATGAGTTTCATAAACTACATTGTAAACCTGAGATGTGTTTGTTTGTTTCTCTTTTAGAATGCAGATAAAATATTGGAGAAGAGTACCCCGTTATGCAATGGTAAAGGAAGTAATGCAGATAAGGTTCAAGATAGTGAGACATCAATGTTGGTCTCCAAGAAAGCTGATAAAAACTATATTGAAGACACTGAGACAACCCCAAAGTCCTGTCTTGATGTAGTGTTCGAATTATCGGCTACGGTCTTTGGCACCACTCTTGAACTCGTTGCTGAATCAATTAAACTTCTTGAGTCTCAACTTCAAGAGACATCGATCAGATGTTATGCGACAGGAAGCCGAAGGACTGAGGAAGTCCCTGCACAATTGATGCATACTTTCTGGTGCAACAGCAAGTGCTGGAGGACTTAAGCGCCAAACAAGAGAAAGTTAATAAGCTTGCTAAGCATCTTGCCAGCATTATGGGTACCTAGGATATTGTTTCTTGAGCTCTTATGAAGTGGTTTCAGTTCTGGACTTGTTTTGCTGCGGCGTTTATATGCTGCTGTGTTCCCTATATTTGCACTGGTGGCGAACTTTGATGCCCAGTGGATGTAATATGCGTAATAGCCGTGATAGCCTAGCGTAAGTTGCTTGCTTATTTATTTCCTTGTTGTATTGTTTTTTTTGTAGTCAATGCAGTTCTTTTTCCGCGGTTTGCTAGTGGCTGCAATAACCTATTTTTTAAAACTAGGCCACAATAACCATGGGCTAATATTTACTGTAGTGACCTTTGGGCCTCCCTACGGGCCAGAAACGATGGGCCTTCTACGGGCCGTAGAAATAGTGGGCCTTCTACGGGCCGTAGAAACAGTGGGCCTTCTACGGGCCGTAGAAACAATGGGCCTTCTACGGGCCATAGAAACAATGGGCCTTCTACGGGTCGTATCATCAATGGGCCTTATACGGGCCGTATGATCGATTGGCCAAACATGAGCCAAACAGACCGCATTATGGCCATAAACAGGCTAGAGATGGAATCGTCCGTTCATGGGCCAACCATAACGGGCCATCGTTAATAGGCCGTATTTGATGACGCTATGAAAAGGGCCCAACGTACTAATGGACCACAAATGGGCCGACTATAACCACGATGAATTTGGCCCACAAGCAGAAAATGACAGTAACGGGCCGTAAGTAAACGAATGCTGGAAAAGAGCCCAAGAATAAACGGGCTCTGAGAAGGCCGAAAGATAACATGGGCTAGAAACGGCCCAACGGAATAACGGGCCGTTAATGGGTATAAAGTGATACACTGTTCTTTACGGGCCAGTTTCACCACGGGCCGTTAATGGGTGTAAAGTGATACACTGTTCATTACGGGCTAGTTTCACCACGGGTCGTTAATAGACCAAGAGTTACATAGGGCCTCATATGGGCGAAGGCGTCATGGGCCATACATGGGCCGAAGTGCAAACGGGCTGGAATCATATTGGATGGCCCGGATGACGCCATCTTGGGCCTAATTCGGATAGGGCGTAACGGGCCTTGGGTTAGCGGGCTGTAAATGGGCTATATGCGAACAGGCCGTTAACAGGCTTTCCATGGGCCGGCCCGCCACCTTTTGACCAAGTCAAACGGGCCGGCCTTTTCACAGGAATGGGCCTCTGTTGGGTCGTGCCACGTGTCGATGTATCATAGGCGCCTTCTGTCCAATGAGTGGATGACATCTGTCCCAGCGATGAGCCGACACGTGTTTCCTCCAGGCAATGATGATTTTACACGTGGAAAATCCCCATTGGTCGGGGCTGTTAACGGGTTATCAGATCCAAAACCCGACCCGATAGCTTAACGGTGTTCCATTACGGTGGATGCCACGTGTCGGTCACCCTTGACGAAAGCACTTCTGTGACACGCGATTTATCATCACGAAGTGGACACTTCGTGATGATAATTTTGGTAATGTCATGGAACACTTCTCGACAAAGACAGGTATGACTATCTTGATTACGTCATAAATTTGTCATGGATGTACATGCATGACAGAATACGTGACCTACTATGACAAACAAGTATCATCACGGAAGTGTATTTTTTTGTAGTGGTTGTTACTACGAGCCAGCCAACTGTCCTCACCCGCGCAAAAGCGGGTCATGAGTGCCGTGAGGGCTGCCATGGACTTCCGCTTTTCTTGGCCGAGGTGGCGTGCTAACCATTCGTCACGGATGCTGTGTTTGAAGGCTGCTAAGGCCTGGCATCCGGATAGTCAACAATCTGGTTCTTTTTGGTTAGGAAACTAGTCCAGAATTTTCTGGCTGATTCTCCAGGTTGTTGAACTATGTGGCTTAAGTCATCGGCATCTGGTGGCCGGACATAAGTTCCTTGGAAGTTATCAAGGAAGGCCTCTTCACTACTAGGAAAATTCTTATAGGTAGACATTTAGGAGTAGCGTTGGTTATATACCCCACGCTACTACTATAGCGCCGGCCAAAACCAGCGCTGCAATCGCACGTTAGCAGTAGCGCGTGTTTTCCCGGCCAGCACTGCTGTAAATGGGCCACGCACTCGGCCCCCTGTTGCAGCTTTAGCTATAGCGCTGGGCCTCCTCCCCCACGCTGCTGCTAAGCCCACCTCTGCTTCCCCCCTGCTCCGGCCCGCGCGCGTGCCCCTCTCTCTCTCACTCACTCTCACACTCACACTCACGCGCCCCTCAATCCCCCGCTCCGGCCGCCGCCCGTGTCCCACATGCCGCCCTCCCCCGGCCGCCCTCCTCCCCATGTTGCCCTCCCCGCACTGCCATCCTCCCCGCCCCCAGCAGGCCCTCTTCCACCGAGAGGTACTCCTCCCTCCCTCCCTAGTTATAATTATTAGAGAGTAGTTATTTTGAATCCTATATAGTTGAACAAATGTAGGTTCTTAGAATAATGTAGGTTATGATCGAACCCTAGCTAGGACAGATTAGGTAGTATGAACCCTAGTTAATTTGTATGAACCCTAGGTTTTTAAATTAGCTAGGTTTTAAAATTAGGACAGAAATTTATCTAGGTTTTTAAATTAGGACAGAAATTTATCTAGGTTTTTAATTAGGTGTAGTTAATAGAATTTAGGTGTATTTAACTTAATTCTAGGTGTTTTAGTTGTTTTAGGTGTAGTTAACAAATTCTAGGTATTTATTTAGTTAAAGCAATTGTTGTTATTTTTTTAGTTAAAGCAAATTTTTCGTGTTATATGCAAATTTGCAATGGACATGTCATATTTTGAACATGTCACATTTTGTACAAGTCATATTTTTCCGAGTGGCCTATGTTTTGCCAGAATGGCGATTCGTTTACGTTATGGAAAATTTCAGGCACTCGATATGTCCTGCTCTTAGCAAAGGTCATGCCGAATTTTGCTAAGTGTTTATTAATTTTGTTTTCATAATTAAGCATTTGTTCTTGACGTCGACGATGCCTGGCCTGCATCCTCGTCGTCGACTCGGTGGAGGAGGCTTGCTTGATTATAGGGGCCATGTCCGGGACTGGGCTCCGCCTGGCTGGTACTGGGAGGTGCTACCTTCCGGGTCGCGCAACTTGGTGAGGATGCAATCCGTCATCGACCCGGACCTTATTTGGTGGCGGTCGCGTGGGACAGTGACGGTGGGGAGACCTTCGTCCACCGCAGAGGTGGTATCTCACCGTGTCAGCGAGGAGGATGAGCACGTCCGTTGCTACATGGTTGCGTTGGAGGTCAGGTCCGATAGTACCTGGATGGTTCTTCAGGGATCTCACTAGAGCTATGATCCTGTGATGGTTCCTTCTCTTTGGGTGTCCACTACCCGCGCCGATACCCGTCGTTCGCTAGGGTTCTAGCTGTAATAGTGATGTTATATGTATGATACAATTCGATATGTATTAGTGATAATATTCGACGATGTACGGACGCAAGAGATGATGTAGTTTTCTTATTGAATGCATGATAATTTGAATACTAATTCATTTTATGATTTAGTTTTGCTTATTGAATGCACATCTTTTTCAACTGTATGAACATAGGAAATGTCTGACGACAATAGCGGAAGGGAATTCGGTATGTGCGAATACTGCGAAGACGAGCGCGGCCAGTGCGACATGCCTCACCTAGTTGGTGGTAGGCGCTTCAGCATCAAGCTGGATGAGAACTTCGAAGTGCATACAGTAAGTCACAACGACAAGTCTTTTTTCGTAATTAAGCATGACTTCTGCTTCTTTTGCTTCAACTTATAATTTAAGTTTTTTTACTATTCTACTAGCGTATCCCCTGCCATGCAAGAATATATGTCTTGGATAAGATTGGTTTCAGTACTATGGAAACTATGGAGGTAAAAAGAGTTAACTTGAGGACCGAGAATGGTTATAGTTTTCTCTAAAATTATACAATCTGAGACACCTACACCCATTTTGAATGCAAACAATGGAGAGCACTATGCAAGGCTTATGCATTTGAGCCTGATATGCTTATCACCTTTGATATTAAATCCGAAGATGATATTGAAGATAATATCGACATCCGGGTCGATGTGCGACGCCTCCAGTTATACCTTTATGTAAGTTTCTCAACCATATTTATGTCTTGGATATTGTTTATTCAAAAATAGTTGACAACTAATTTCTATTGACAGCTTATTTCCATTCAAGCAAACATGTCCGGCGCTTGGTAGACATGACCTACTACTGTCCCGGGGCTGAACTAAACTGCGAGGAGACAAGTCATTATGTTTCATGGCTTGAGGATCCTCATACTGTCAAGACAAATTATTTTCCTGGACTTTGAAATGTTAGTACTCAAAACGTGCGACCAATAGTGTTCGTACTGAACTACGGTCACATCTATTTAGGAAAGATGGTAAGATTTTTACTATTTGTCCTTAGTGCATCTTTTGCATACTTTTTAAGCTAATCTTCATTGCTAAGTATGTTACTACGATGTTCTTCAATAGGGACTCTCGATGATAGTTGTGCCTCAGTGGATCAAAGCTAAAGGTCGCATGTCCATGGTTAGCATACGACCAAGACTTCCTACATTGCACATGAGTGCATTCATGATTTCTAGAAGCGAGCAAGTCTTAATAGTCAAAGACTGGAACAAAATTGTGAAGGATCGCAGAGAAGTACTAGGGGGCAGCAATCAGAAGCGTAGCCCACAATTAGGAGACAGGCTCATATGCATGCTTCAATATGATGAATCAGTAGCGCTCCACATGTTCTATGCTATTTTACCCGAGAGAGAGCAGTAGGAGTGATTAGCTAGCTAGAATGAATTTAAGATGATGATGATGATGTGCTACACTATGTAGCTATGATGATTAGACAATGTTGGTGGTAATGACTAGCTATGGTGATTATTAGCTAGTGTCGGTGGTAATTTTCCCTTACTTGCAACTCCTATGCTTAATTAGAGGCTATGTTGATGCTACTACTAATCATTGTTGGTGAAGCAAATGCATCTGGATTTCCATCCATGAATACTACATTTGAATATTATTTTTAATTTCTAATTAATTAGCTGTAGCGTGATGTGGAGAAAGCGGCGCTAGTAGTACATACGATACCAGTAGCGTGTGCGGAGAAAGCAGCGCTACTAGTACTTAGAATATCTACAACGTGGGTCAGAAAACGTACTACTGCTAAAAAATAGCTGCAGCGCCGTAGCAGTAGCGCGCCTGCCCATGCTACTAATAGCCAAAAAACCAGCGCTACTGGTAAGGGTTTTCCTAGTAGTGCTTCCAAGTCCTCCCGACCGCCTGGCCCTTTAAGCTTTAGTGGGAGGTATTTAATGGCGTGGAGGTCATCTCCTCGAGCCATGTGGATATGGAGGATAAAATCCTTGATCCATACTGCAGGATCGGTTGTGCAGTCGTATGATTCCATATTTACAGGCTTGAACCCCTCAGGTAATTCGTGATCCAGCACCTCGTCTGTGAAGTAGAGAGGGTGTGCGACGCCTCTATGGCGGGCCGCATCGGGGCGGAGCTCCGATGGAGTCCGTCTGCGGCATTCATCCTGGGTGTGGTTAGGTTTGTCACGTCCGAATAATTAGCCGTTTTCGTGCCTCGAGGCGCGTCCTCGCGATCCATATATCGATCTTGTATGTCCTGCTCTACTTTCCAGTTCCTGTCGGAGATCGTATGTATGGGCTCGAGCTGGTCTATCCCTGTTTTTACGAGGCGGTGGGGCGGGCTGCTGTTCGGTCTGAGTTGCCGTTTTATCCCGACCACGGGGTGGTCGGTCCGCCTCTCTATCCCGACCATGTGGTGGTCGGTCCGTGTTGCGCGAGGGAGGTATGGGATCTGGCGCCTCCTCATCGAACTGAGGTAGCAGTCTGCGTTTTGGGTAGCTCTTGGCTGGGCGCTTGAGGCAGTATTCTTCGGCTGTCAGGGGGTCAGTCCATCTGTCGACGAGTAGATCTTGTTTGGCTCGAAGTTGCTGCTGTTTCTTTTTCAGGCTCCTTGCGGTGGCTATGAGCTGGAGTTTAAAGCGCTCCTGCTCTAGAGGATCCTCAGGCACAATGGAGTCTTCTTTGCCGAGGCTTGTCTCCTCTTTGAAGGGTGGACGGTAACTATTGTCGTCCGAGTCATCTTCTACGGCCTGTTCGTCAGGGTTGTCTTGCCTGTCGTCGTTTTCCTCCTGTTTGGATGTAGCTCTGACAGGGTCTTTGTCGGTGTCAAAACCGGCGGATCTCGGGTAGGGGGTCCCGAACTGTGCGTCTAAGGCGGATGGTGACAGGAGGCAAGGGACACGATGTTTACCCAGGTTCGGGCCCTCTCTATGGAGGTAATACCCTAGTTCCTGCTTGATTGATCTTGATGAATATGAGTATTACAAGAGTTGATCTACCACGAGATCATAGAGGCTAAACCCTAGTAGCTAGCCTATGGTATGATTGTTGTTGTCCTACGGACTAAACCCTCCGGTTTATATAGACACCTTTGGAGGGGCTAGGGTTACACAGTCGGTTACAGCAGTAGGAGATCTACATATCTGTATCGCCAAGCTTGCCTTCCATGCCAAGAGAGTCCCATCCGGACACGAGACGAAGTCTTCAATCTTGTATCTTCATAGTCCAACAGTCCGACCAAAGGATATAGTCCGGCTGCCGGATACCCCTAATCCAGACTCCTCAAGGTCCCCGAACCAGGCTTCAATGACGATGAGTCCGGCGCGCAGATTGTTTTCGGCATTGCAAGGCGGGTTCCTCCTCCGAATACTCCATAGAAGATCTTGAACACAAGGATAGTGTCCAGCTCTGCAAAACAAATTCCATATTCCACCGTAGAGAGAATAACATTCACAAATCCGACCTGCTGACGTATTTGATACCATGACATCATGCCATGGCCCAGTCATTATTCGAACCATTTTTCACAACCAGCCACCGCACATATCGCGAGGCAGTTTCCTAGGCACGTCTTGTCAAAGCAGAGATCGTGTCCCCTTATCACGGGATTCTCATCAATACAGGCGTGGGTAACCCATTCGTGCCCGTTGGTATGACTCCTCGATTATAGGCAAGTCCCAAACGGTCACGAGGAGGACGCTTGGTATTCACCCTCTTTATAATGAGACCAAGGCCTATCCTTTTTATTACTCGAACTCAATCGAATCCCTCCCCCGCCTCGAGTTCCAACACCCAAAGCTTAGGTCAGGCGCTTGGACCTTCAACCATGTCCGGATCCAACCTTCAAGGTCGGTGGATGCCCTCCTCCGTCATGGAGGAAGACGTCAGAAATTTAAGAGAGGCCAGGTTCTTGACCGGCGAGATCGCGCACCAGCTGCCTGCTCAAGGGCAGGTCATACCTACTCCCAAACCCGGCGAGAGCGTAGTATCCATATCTCACTTCCTTCGAGGGCTAGGCCTGGCTCTGGATCCCTTCGTGAGGGGGCTCATGTTCTATTACGGGCTGGACTTCCATGATTTAGCTCTGGATTCTATTCTCCACATCTCGTCTTTTATCGTCGTGTGCGAAGCTTTTCTCCGCATCACCCCTCACTTCAGCCTGTGTCTCAAGACCTTCCAAGTGGAGCCAAATACGATCGAGGGGCGGTATGCAGAATGCAGAGGTGCTGTAATAAGCAAAAGCGCCGATGCCCCATGGCCCGAGGGTTCTTTCCAGGAGGTGTCCAGCTTATGGCAACAAGAATGGTTTTATGTCATAGCTCCCAGGGGTACCAAATGGGTGGCCCCACCTGCCTTTCGCTCGGGTCACCCTCCACGACTAACATCATGGATCAACAAGGGGCTAGACTGGGGGCCAGTGAAGGACGTGCCCATACTGCAGGGCTACATCCGAGATCTCCTCGAAAGAGATATTGGTCTGGTCACAGTAATGCAAGTAATGTTACTTCGCCGAACCCTGCCCTGTAAACGTCGTCCCCTCCGTCTGCGGGAATTCAATCCGGAGGGACCGTGAGCTATTCAGCAATTCCTCGGCATGACGCCCGAGGAGATGTACAAATTGTACTTCGGACCGCAAGCAATGTGTCCGGATTCCACCGAGGACGCGGGTTTGAGCTGCATTCGTACAGATACCCAAGTAAGTCGCCCTATGGCCGAACACGTTGTATTTATATTCATCACGACATCATTCTGAAAAGTCGCTCTTTGACCAGGACTGGATAGCAAAGGCGAAGATGATCAGGTGTCCGGCCCCTCTCCCCGAGGTCTCACCGGATCCGGTACAAGTCCGGATGTTGGAGCTTGCGCCCTACCAAGCGCCCTCAAGGGAGGATAAAGGTGGGAAGAAAGAGGCTGACGCCTCCACGAAGGCGGGCAACCGGGGATAAGAAGCCAAAGCTCCCTCTCCCCAAGGAAGGAAAAGGACCGCCTCTGAAGGCCCGGAGACAATAGTCTCTAAACGGGGGAAGAAATCTTCGCCAGAGGGTCCTGGCCCAGGGGATACCCCAGCCGTACAGTGCCTGCAAGGGGATCAGCCCTCCATCGAGCTGTAAGTAAAAGAAAGGGTTTAATAGTAAAAAAAACATCCTACTTTACTTCTGAGGAAAATAACCGAAACATCCGTCTTGTAGTCCGGATCGTGGCCCTCCTCGGCAGAGTTCGTCCTTGGGGGATCTTCTTCCGGAGATGATGGAGAGCGAAACGCCTCCCCACGCAATCCTGCCTTACGAGGCGGGCGACCCCGAGGTGTCGTCTCGGAGGGCTTCTCCCGATCCGGCAAGGTCAGAGGGTGATTCTTTAGCCACCCGAAGTCCTCAGTATCCGGCTCTTGAAGAGAGCAACCGGAAGGGTCCGGCTCCGCCTGTCATGCGGTCGGATGCACTGAAGGATCTGCTAGAGCAGGCGGCTATCTCAGAAGTGCACCGTGCGCTAATGGGTGCGGTGGTTGAGAGGGTTTCATCCGCAGAAAGCGGGTTTCATGAAGCCTTTATGAGTCTGCTGAAAGGTTTTGAGGTACGCGAAGTGACGTGTATTTTTGACAGTACCGCACATGTTTTAAATGTGCCCTGTGCGGATAGTAGCCCCTCAGACTCTGGTTGCCATCGGAAACGGTGGTAAACAGAGGATCATAGTCGCAGGTAATAATCCAACCGTCTTCATATGCAGGTGGCAGGAGGTCCGGTGGCTAGCCGGACTTGTGAGGTTGCCGAGCTAACGCGGCGACTTGATGCGGCAGATGCCGACATCGTTCTTGTCAACAAGCGGCTTGACGAGGCGCAGGGTATGTAATTTCTACGGATTTCAACATATGGTAAGAGGAGCGTAATGCCAGTATCTTGAACATGTTGTGAAATGCAGATGGAGCTGTGGCAGTGGAGACCCTTCGGGCGGAACTTGCCCGAGCCAAAAAGCAAGCCAGGAATAGTGATGCAGCCGCTCTAAAGGCGGCTGAAGAGCTGAGGACTGAACAAGCTGCCCATTGCCAAAGTAAGGAGAAGATGGCGAAGATGGCCGTTGAGTTCAGTGATGCCGCCGACCGATACCGTCTTCTTGAGACGGAAAGCCAAGCAAGGGCCACGGAGCTGGAGAAGGCCATGGTAGCAGCCAAGGAATCCCGCTTTACAATTAGAGCGATGAAGGAGGAGCTGCGTCATGCCGGGGATATCGCGGCTGGGAAGCCCTTTATGCTGCGGATGAAGTTCGTAGATTCTAAGTATGCTCCTCTGGACCGGCTGTGGAGTTCTGCAGACACCTATCTGGATTTGGCAGCGAGTGCTGCTGATGCGGCCGAGTTCTTCAAAGATCAAAGAGATCGCAAAGTGGAGAAGCTGTTCTGGTCGCAATTTAATGGTCCAGCGCGTCCGCTTCCTCTGAATGAGCGGATGGCTGAATGGGCCGAGCTCCATAGGTTGTCCGGACTCGCCATGAGGTCTGTTGTGGATCACCTATGGCCGGCAGGGCCATGGCCGAACAGTTACTTCAGTTTGGTGCAGCAGTTCCTTGGTGCTGTGCCGCGCATCGACGCTATGAAGAGGTCGGCATGCATCGAGGGTGCGCGGATGACGCTTGCCCGTGTCAAAACGCACTGGGCGGAGATGGAATCCACCGCAATTGCAGCCCCTAGTTCGGCAATTAGCTGAGTAGCTGCCGAGCACTATTTTGATGAGCTCCTTGAAGGCGCTCGTTCAATAGAAGCGCAGTGCTCGAAGAATATTATGTTCGAATGACATGTATTCCCATTGAAAAGCAATGTTTTACTAAATTATATAAAGGCTATTTTTATACTTTTGCCTAAAAGTGTTATGATGCCTCCTGTGCGGCCGTTTATGTATATGTGTATATAACCTGAAAGTTTGCAGTCGTCGACTTCAACCCCCACGCATATAATTTGGGGGTGTTCGCAGAAGACGTGTGTTCACACTTGATCCAACGTCTTGGTCCATTAAGGAGGTGATAGCGCAGCGAACTAGGCAATCGGACTATATTGCTTTAACACTTTCACTTAGCCATAGGAGTTTGACAGTGGGGCTACTATATAGCCCCTGGTGGCTCCGCGCTCATCCGAATACGGGGCGCGTTCATACCTGGCCGGGAAACGGCCCTTCGTTAATGCGGAGGAATCCTGAAGATTCCGATAAGTCATCGAGTGGTTGACCAGTCTCTCGCTTTATCACGACAGTTAGTTTTCGACTTTCTCTACTAAGGTGCTTGTCCGGGCTAGCCAGGGCACAATAGCAGTAGTTCTCCTGGTGCCACCTTAGCCGATAGAGCGGACCGTAAGATAGCAAAACACAGGAGCCGGGAAAACCCAACATTTGACCAAAGACGTGATTCGGAGCTGATGCATATAAGGCCTAACTCGCGACGCGGAACACTGCCTAAGGTGTTCGGTCTTTGAAACATATACTGGGCTTAGGTGATGCCCTTGGATAATGAACCCATAGTGTCTAGGTAGGAGCAATATTCTAACGTGGCCACATGCCAAGACGTCAGCATCCTTCTCGGTTGTATTGAGAATCCGGAGGATGTGAACAACATAAGACAGTAAAAAAGGTTTACGCAGGGTGTTAATCTAAAGAGAAACCTTTGCACGGGTCCCTGCTGCACGTCTGGGCCTGTGTCTCTATTGTGTCGTATCCTGGACGGGTGTAGCACGATCGTCATCTGTAAAAGAGAGGTGCTTAGTGAAAAGTTGTGGTGCAAAAATTTGGTTATGATAAATAAACCATGAAAAAGTCAAGATGGGTAAAGTTGAGCCGAATTATCGCGGCAAAGCCCCTGGTACCATCTGTACGGGTGTAACCATCGAACCAATATCTATCCAATGATTGGCCGGACTCGTCTAACCGTGTCCGCGGTCCTAACAACCGGTCATCATCTCTGGTGGTGAGGCCGTCTTGTGTTCGGCTGTTAAAGCAGCTGTGCGTTCTTCTGCTCGGAACGAACGCTCAACATTTCCATGTACTGTGATGGTGCCGCGCGGACCGAGCATTTTAAGTTGGAGTAAAGCGTAATGCGGTATTGCATTGAAACAGGCGAAAGCCTCTCGTCCGAGTACTGCTTGATAGCTACTTCGGAATGGAGCAATGTCGAAGGTTAACCTTTCGCTCCGAAGGTTGTCGGGCGAGCCGAACACAACCTCTAGTACTAGAGAGCCCGTGCAACGAGCCTCTATGCCTGGTATTACTCCCTTGAAGGTAGTATTACTGTGGCTGATGTTTGTTGGGTTTATCCCCATTTTGCGGACGGTGTCCTGGCATATCAGATTTAGACTACTGCCGCCGTCCATAAGGACTCGTGTAAGGTGGTATCCGTTTATTATTGGGTCCAGCACCAAGGTGGCTGATCCTTCCTTCCGGATATCTATTAGGTGGTCCCCGCGATCGAAAGTGACCGGGCAGGCCGACCAGTGGTAGGACTCATGGGTGACGGGCTCTATGACTCGTGTATTTCAGAGTGCGTATTTGCCTCTCCTCTTTGTTACGTGGATAAAATTTACTATTTTGGCTTCTGGTGGGAATTTTTTCTGTCCCCCAGTGTCTTGCTGGCGAGGCGTATCCTCGTCCTCGCTCGGAGTGTCCTCCCCCTTGTGTTCGACGTTTAGCTTTCCAGCCTGCTTGAAGACCCAGCAATCTATGTGGGTATGATTTGCAGGTTTGCCAGGGGTGCCGTGGATCTGACATAGTTTGTCTGGAATTTTGTTTAGGTCGGTCGGTTCATCTCTGTTGCCTTTAAAGGGCTTTTTCCGCTGACCCGGTCGAGAGCCTCTAAATCCGGCGTTTACCGCCGTGTTGTCTGGGCTGTCTTCTTTATTCCGGCGCTTGTTTTTGCTACGTCGCGGTTTTCCATTGCCGTCCCGGACCTTGGATGTGCTTGGATCGCCTGTGCTGCTGCGGGCTAACTAGCTGTCCTCGCCCACGCAAAAGCGGGTCATGAGGCTTGTTAGGGCTGCCATTGTTCTCGGCTTTTCTTGGCCAAGGTGTCTAGCAAGCCATTCGTCTCGAACGCTGTGCTTGAAAGCTGCTAGGGCTTCAGTGTTCGGACAGTCGACAATTTGGTTCTTCTTAGTGAGAAACCTATTCCAAAGCTTTCGGGCTGACTCTCCGGGCTGTTGAATTATATGACTCAAATCATCAGCGTCTGGGCGCCGGACATAAGTCCCTTGAAAGTTAGTCCGGAAAGCGTCCTCGAGCTCCTCCCAACTTCCAATGGAATTTTCGGGGAGGCTTTTCAGCAAGTGTCGAGCTGGTCCTTTGAGCTTGAGGGGTAAGTATTTGATGGCGTGGAGGTCGTCTCCACGAGCCATGTGAATATGGAGGATGAAGTCTTCGATCCAGACCCTAGGGTCTATGGTTCCATCGTATGCCTCTATGTTAACTGGTTTGAACCCTTCTGGAAATTCATGGTCTAATACCTCGTCGGTGAAACATAGGGGGTGTGTGGCACCCCTGTATTTGACTGTGCCATGGCGTTCAGACGGTTGTGATATTTGGTGTTGGCTGAGTGCTGGAGAGCATTTCCTTGATCCGTAGATTGATCTGGTTGCGCCGGCCCGTTGATGCGGGTCCTCGCGTCGGTCATGTACTGACTCATGTGCGGCCTCGTTGGCCACCCTATCGTGGCCACGAGGTTGTCGATCCGACCGAGAGGCGGTTTTGTTTTTTGGCTGCGAGGGTTCGAAGGCCTCGTCGTCGAATTCCGGCAGCAGCTTCCGCTTTGGGTAGCTCTTCATGGGGCGCCTGCCACCGTACTTTTCTGCCGTGTCGAGCACTTTATTCCATCTACTATTGAGTGTGTTTTGTGCGGCCTTAAGCCTTTGTTTCTGCTTCTTCAAACTTCTTGTAGTGGCCAAAAGCCTTTCTTGCTCCAGCTGGCTTTCCAGGATGATGCGCTCATCGTCGTCCAGACTATTCTCCTGACCGGAGATGGGTTGGTTGTCTTGATGCTCGGCGTCGCCGTGCTCGGACAGCGGCTCCACACTTTGTTCGTCGTCCGCTGGCTTACCCTGCTCTATCGCTGGGTCAATTTGGCTTCTTGTTGCGCTGTTGTCGCTCTTTTTGCCAAGGCAGAATTTAGAGCGGCGCCTAAGGCGCCATTTTGATTGCTTGTCGTGGGAGCTATCTTTCGCCGCATCCTCGTTATTATTTTCTTTGGGTGTATCCACCATGTATACGTCATGTGATGAAGTGGCAGTCCAGCGCCCTGTTGGCGATGGTTCTTGTTCGTCTCCTGCATCGTTGTCTATTCCGTTGATGTCTTCGGAGTCAAGTCGAGCACGACAGTGGCTACTAAGTGGGTGGTGGGTGGGGAGTGCATTTCTTCGTCATCCGCATCCCACTCTAGCCAGACATAGTTCGGCCAAGGTTCTCCAGACAGGGAGAGAGATTTTAATGAGTTCAGTATGTCGCCGAAGGGCGAGTGCTGAAAGATATCTGTGGAGGTGAACTCCATGATCGGTGCCCAATCAGATTCGATAGGTATGGGCGCGAGTGGTTCGGAGTCTGTGGCCGGGGACGAGTCCCGCAGTTCGGCGACACGACTCTCGTGAGAGGTAAGGTCAATATTCGGCTCTATCGCCACTGAGGGTGCGGTCACCGTGGCAGAGTCTATCCTCCCATCCTCGGATGGCGCGATCTGCTCCGAACTAAAGGCCGGAGTAGTTGCTGGCGTTATATCCTGAACACCGTCCGACAGCAGAGCTATATCGTGCTCGTCGTGATCGTGCGACACACCTGGCATGGGCCCGAATCCATCGAAGATCAAGTCTCCGCAGATATCGGCAGTGTAATTCGAGTTTACAAACCTGACCTGATGGCCAGGGGCGTAGCTCTCGATCTTCTCCAGATGGCCAAACGAGTTGGCCCGCAGTGTGAAGCCGCCGAACACGAAGATCTGTCCGGGGAGGAAAACCTCACCCTGGACCACATCGTTGTCGATGATCGAAGGGGCCATCGAACCTTGCAGCAACGACACAGTGGAACTCTCAATGAAAGAACCAATGTCGGTGTCAAAACCGGCAGATCTCAGGTAGGGGGTCCCGAACTATGCGTCTAAGGCGGATGGTGACAGGAGGCAAGGGACACGATGTTTACCCAGGTTCAGGCCTTCTCTATGGAGGTAATACCCTACTTCCTGCTTGATTGATCTTGATGAATATGAGTATTACAAGAGTTGATCTACCACGAGATCGTAGAGGCTAAACCCTAGAGTTAGCCTATGGTATGATTGTTGTTGTCCTACGGACTAAACCCTCCGGTTTATATAGACACCGGAGGGGGCTAGGGTTACACATAGTCGGTTACAACAGAAGGAGATCTACATATCTGTATGCCAAGCATGCCTTCCACGCCAAGAGAGTCCCATCCGGACACGAGACGAAGTCTTCAATCTTGTATCTTCATAGTCCAGTAGTCCGGCCAAAGGATATAGTCTGGCTGTCCGGATACCCCCTAATCCAGGACTCCCTCAGTCTTCATTGTTTTCGGCGTCGCCCGGAGTACTGTTTTCTCCGGTGCCAGTGTTGCTATCTTTTGAGCGACGAGGCTTAGAGCGGCGTTTGGGGCGCTGGCGCTTGGACTACGTCTCGGAGGGTTTATTCGCATCTGGCTCTCCTTTGTCGTCATCAGATCCTTTAGGTGTATCAACCATGCACACATCATAGGAAGAGGTGGCCGTCCAACGTCCAGTGAATGGCGGGTTTTGGGCATCCTCTTCTCCGGCATCGTTGTCCATACCATCGATGTCTTCGGAGTCATAATCGAGGTCGTCTGTTAGGTCTTCGACAGTGGCGATGAAGTGGGTGGCGGGTGGGAAGTTAAATTCCTTGTCGTCCGCCTCTAGCTCGAACCGAATATAGGTCGGCTGTGAGTCCTTCTCCAAGGACAAGTTTTGTAAAGATTTTAGCACATCATTTAAAGGTGAATACTGGAAGATGTCTACGGCGCTAAATTCAAAAATCGATAACTGATCCAGCTCGGTGTCCACAGGCGTGCCTGGTCCGGAACCTATAGCCGGAGACGAGTCCGGAGTTCCATTGACGCAGATATTGCAGGATGTCGAGTCCGTGTGCAGCTCAAACGCCGCGTACCTTGTGGCCTCGGAGGGCACGATCTGCTTCGGTCCTAAGGCCGTTGCAGCAACAGGAATTATCTCTTGGATATGATCCGATGACAGATTTAAGTCGTGTTCATTGGGGAGAGGGGGAGCGATCGCTGTAGTCTCAAACCCATTGAAGATCAAGTCTCCACGGACGTCTGAACGTAGTTCAAGCTTCCGAATCTGGCCTGATGGCCAGGGGCGTAGCCGTCGATCTGCTCCAGATGGCCAAGTGAGTTGGCCCGCAGTACGAAGCCACCGAGTACGAAAATCTGTCTGGGGAGAAAGGTTTCTCCCTGGACAACGTCATTACTGATGATCAAAGGGGCCCTCGAGTCCTTTGCCGATGGCACAGTGGAACTCTCATTGAAAGCACCAATGTCGGTGTCAAAACCGGCAGATCTCGGGTAGGGGGTCCCGAACTGTGCGTCTAGGATCGATGGTAACAGGAGACGGGGAACACGATGTTCACCCAGGTTCGGGTCCTCTCTATGGATGTAATACCCTACTTCCTGCTTGATTGATCTTGATGAATATGAGTGTTACAAGAGTTGATCTACCACGAGATCATAATGGCTAAACCCTAGAAGTCTAGCTTATGTGAATATGGTAATGAGTATCTCCCCATCCGGACTACTCTCTCCGGTTTATATAGACACCGGAGAGATCTAGGGTTTACATAGAGTCGGTTACATAGAAAGGAATCTTCGTAGTTGATCGCCAAGCTTGCCTTCCACGCCAAGGAAAGTCCTATCCGGACACGGGTATGGTCTTCGGCCTTTCTGTCTTCGCAACCCATCAGTCCGGCCCATGGATAACAGGCCGGACGCCCGAGGACCCCTTAGTCCAGGACTCCCTCACTGGGTTCCCCGGGCACGGGCCCCACGTGCCTAGGGGCACTGTTCACCATCTTGTCAATCGTCAGGGAGTGGCCGAGTCGAGTCTGCTATAGTGGCACTCCGTGAGGTCGCCGCTTGCTGGCATCAGTAGTGATGATTGTTGCACTATTGCCATGCCGGCCCTGGTCAGCGGATAGGTGGGGCACTGTTGCCACGCCCCGGCTGACCAGAGGCATGGGCGAGGCACTGTTGCCTCGGTCATCGGTAGATGGAGACCCGTCCCATCGTACGGCTAGGATGGGACGGGAGCTGACCCGTGGCCGGGTTGAGGAATGTTGGGAAACACAGTAAATTCAAAAAAATTCCTACGCACACGCAAGATCCATCTAGGTGATGCATAGCAACGAGAGGGGAGAGTGTTGTCCACGAACCCTCGTAGACCGAAAGTCCGCAATGACAACACGGTTGATGTAGTCATACGTCTTCACGATCTGACCAATCCTAGTACCGAAAGTCCGCAATCTGCACACGTTCAGCTCGGTGACATCTCACGAACTCTAGATCCAGCTGAAGTCGAGGGAGAGCTTCATCAGCACGGTGGTGTGATGATGGCGATGATGAAGCTACCGACGCAGGGCTTCGCCTAAGCACTACAACGATATGACCGAGGTGGAAATCTGTGGAGGGGGGCCCGCACATGGCTAACTTGTGTGTTCTAGGGTGCCCCCCTCCCCACGTATATAAAGGAGGGAGGGGGAGGCCGGCCGGCCCTCCTTGGTGCGCCACCAAGAGGGGAATCCTACTAGGACTGCAAGTCCTAGTAGGTTTCCACCAAAAGGGAGAGAGGGGGAGGGGAGGAAGGAGAGGGAGAGGGGAAAGGGAAAAGGGGGCGCCGCCCCCCTTCCTAGTCCAATTCAAACTCAAGGGGGAGAGGGCGCGCGGCCTGCCCTGGCTGCCCCTCTCTCTCTCCACTAAGGCCCATCGAGGCCCATTAGTTCCCCCGGGAGTTCCGATAACCCTCCGGCACTCCGGTTTTATCCGAAACTTCTCCGGAACACTTCCGGTGTCCGAACATAGCCGTCCAATATATCAATATTTATGTCTCGACCATTTCGAGACTCCTCGTCATGTCCGTGATCACATCCGAGACTCCGAACAACCTTTGGTACATCAAAACACATAAACTCATAATACTGATCGTCATCGAACGTTAAGCGTGCGGACCCTACGGGTTTGAGAACTATGTAGACATGACCGAGACTCATCTCTAGCCAATAACCAATAGCGGAACCTAGATGCTCATATTGGTTCCTACATATTCTATGAAGATCTTTATCGGTCAAACTGCATAACAACATACGTTGTTCCCTTTGTCATCGGTATGTTACTTGCCCGAGATTCGATCGTCGGTATCTCAATACCTAGTTCAATCTCGTTATCGGCACGTCTCTTTACTCGTTCCGTAATGCATCATCCCGCAACTAACTCATTAGTCACATTGCTTGCAAGGCTTATAGTGATGTGCATTACCGAGAGAGCCCAGTGATACCTCTCCGATACTCGGAGTGACAAATCCTAATCTCGATCTATGCCAACTCAACAAACACCATCGGAGACACCTGTAGAGCATCTTTATAATCACCCAGTTACGTTGTGACGTTTGATAGCACACTAAGTGTTCCTCCGGTATTCAGGAGTTGCATAATCTCTTAGTCATAGGAACATGTATAAGTCATGAAGAAAGCAATAGCAACAAACTAAACGATCATTGTGCTAAGCTAACGGGAAGGGTCAAGTCAATCACGTCATTCTCTAATGATGTGATCCCGTTAATCAAATGACAACTCATGTCTGTGGCTAGGAAACTTAACCATCTTTGATTCAACGAGCTAGTCGAGTAGAGGCATACTAGTGACACTCTGTTTGTCTATGTATTCACACGTGTACTAAGTATGCGGTTAATACAATTTTAGCATGAATAATAAAAATTTATCATGATATAAGGAAATATAAATAACAACTTTATTATTGCCTCTAGGGCATATTTCCTTCAATCTCCCACTTGCACTAGAGTCAATAATCTAGATTACACAGTAATGATTCTAACACCCATGGAGTCTTGGTGCTGATCATGTTTTGCTCGTGAGAGAGGCTTAGTCAACGGGTCTGCAACATTCAGATCCATATGTATCTTGCAAATCTCTATGTCTCCCTCCTTGACTTGATCGCGGACGGAATTGAAACGTCTATTGATGTGTTTGGTTCTCTTGTGAAATCTGGATTCCTTTGCCAAGGCAATTGCACCAGTATTGTCACAAAAGATTTTCATTGGACCCGACGCACTAGGTATGACACCTAGATCGGATATGAACTCCTTGATCCAGACTCCTTCATTTGCTGCTTCTAAAGCAGCTATGTACTCCGCTTCACACGTAGATCCCGGCACGACACTTTGCTTAGAACTGCACCAACTTACAGCTCCACCGTTCAATATAAATACGTATCTAGTTTGTGACTTAGAGTCATCCGGATCAGTGTCAAAGCTTGCATCGACGTAACCATTTACGACGAGCTCTTTGTCACCTCCATAAACGAGAAACATATCCTTAGTCCTTTTCAGGTATTTAAGGATGTTCTTGACCGCTGTCTAGTGATCCACTCCTGGATTACTTTGGTACCTCCCTGCTAAACTAATAGCAAGGCACGCATCAGGTCTGGTACACAGCATTGCATACATGATAGAACCTATGGCTGAAGCATAGGGAATGACTTTCATTTTCTATCTATCTTTTGCAGTGGTCGGGCATTGAGTCTGACTCAACTTCACACCTTGTAACACAGGTAAGAACCCTTTCTTTGCTTGATCCATTTTGAACTTCTTCAGAACTTTATCAAGGTATGTGCTTTGTGAAAGTCCAATTAAGCGTCTTGATCTATCTCTATAGATCTTGATGCCCAATATATAAGCAGCTTCACTGAGGTCTTTCATTGAAAAACTCTTATTCAGGTATCCTTTTATGCTATCCAGAAATTCTATATCATTTCCAATCAACAATATGCCATCCACATATATTATTAGAAATGCTACAGAGCTCCCTCTCACTTTCTTGTAAATACGGGCTTCTTCAAAAGTCTTTATAAAACCATATGCTTTGATCACACTATCAAAACGTTTATTCCAACTCCGAGATGCTTGCAACAGTCCATAAATGGATCGCTGGAGCTTGCACACTTTGTTAGCATCCTTTGGATTGATAAAACCTTCGGGTTGCATCATATACAATTCTTCTTCCAGAAATCCATTCAGGAATGCAGTCTTTACATCAATTTGCCAAATTTCATAATCATAAAATGCAGCAATTGCTAACATGATTCGGACGGACTTAAGCATCGCTACGGGTGAGAAGGTCTCATCATAGTCAACTCCTTGAACTTGTCAAAAACCTTTGGCAACAAGTTGAGCTTTGTAGACAGTAACATTTTACCGTCAACGTCAGTCTTCTTCTTGAAGATCCATTTATTCTCGATGGCTTGCCGATCAACGGGCAAGTCAACAAAAGTCCACACTTTGTTCTCGTACATGGATCCCATCTCAGATTTCATGGCCTCAAGCCATTTCGCGGAATCTGGGCTCATCATCGCTTCCTCATAGTTCGTAGCTTCATCATGGTCAAATAACATGACCTCCAGAACCGGATTACCGTACCACTCTGGTGCGGATCTAACTCTAGTTGACCTACGAGGTTCAGTAGTAACTTGATCTAAAGTTACATGATCATCATCATTATCTTCCTCACTAATTGGTGTAGTAGTCACATGAACTAATTTTTGTGATGAACTACTTTCCAATAAGGAGCAGGTACAATTACCTCATCAAGTTCTACTTTCCTCCCACTCACTTCTTTCGAGAGAAACTCCTTCTCTAGAAAGGATCCATTCTTAGCAACGAATGTCTTGCCTTCGGATCTGTGATAGAAGGTGTACCCAACAGTCTCCTTTGGGTATCCTATGAAGACACATTTCTCTGATTTGGGTTCGAGCTTATCAGGTTGAAGCTTTTTGGCATAAGCATTGCAGCCCCAAACTTTAAGAAATGACAACTTGGGTTTCTTGTCAAACCACAGTTCATAAGGTGTCGTCTCAACGGATTTAGATGGTGCCCTATTTAACGTGAATGCAGCTGTCTCTAAAGCATAACCCCAAAATGATAGCGGTAAATCAGTAAGAGACATCATAGATCACACCATATCTAATAAAGTACGATTACGACGTTCGGACACACCATTACGCTGTGGTGTTCCGGGTGGCGTGAGTTGCGAAACTATTCCGCATTGTTTCAAATGAAGACCAAACTCATAACTCCAATATTCTCCTCCACGGTCAGATCGTAGAAACTTTATTTTCTTGTTACGATGATTTTCCACTTCACTCTGAAATTCTTTGAACTTTTCAAATGTTTCAGACTTATGTTTTATCAAGTAGATATACCCATATCTGCTCAAATCATCTGCGAAGGTCAGAATATAACAATACCCGCCGCGAGCCTCAATGATCATTGGACCACATACATCAGTATGTATGATTTCGAATAAATCTGTTGCTCGCTCCATTGTTCCGGAGAACGGAGTTTTAGTCATCTTGCCCATGAGGCATGGTTCCCAAGTACCAAGTGATTCATAATCAAGTGATTCCAAAAGTCCATCAGAATGGAGTTTCTTCATGCGCTTTACACCAATATGACCCAAACGGCAGTGCCACAAATAATTTGCACTATCATTATCAACTCTGCATCTTTTGGCTTCAATATTATGAATATGTGTGTCACTACTATCGAGATTCAACAAACATAGACCACTCTTCAAGGGTGCATGACCATAAAAGATATTACTCATATAAATAGAACAACCATTATTTTCGAATTTAAATGAATAATCGTCTCGCATCAAACAAGATCCAGATATAATGTTCATGCTTAACGCTGGCACCAAATAACAATTATTCAGGTCTAAAACTAACCCCGAAGGTAGATATAGAGGTAGCGTGCCGACGGCGATCACATCGACTTTGGAACCATTTCCCACGCTGATACGTCCATTTTGCATCATGCTTTTATATCGATATTTATTGCATTATGGGCTGTTATTACACGTTATGTTACAATACTTATGCTTATTCTCTCTTATTTTACAAGGTTTACATAAGGAGGAGAATGCCAAAGCTGGAATTCTAATTTGGAAAAGGAGAAAATATTAGAGACCTATTCTGCACAACCCCAAAAGTCACGAAACTCCACGAAAGTCATTTTGGGAAATAATAAAAATATCCAGCGGGAGAAGTTCACCAGAGGGGCCCCACCTGTCCATGAGGGTGGGGCGCCCTACCCCTGTATGCCCCCCACATCAGGCCCCTGTTGGCTCTCGATGGCCAACTTCTGCTATATGAGGTCTTTCGTCGAGGAAAAAATCATAAGCAACCTTTCGGGACGAAACTCCGCCGCCACGAGGCGGAACCTTGGCGGAACCAATCTAGGGCTCCGGCAAAGCTGTTCTGCCGGGGACACTTCCCTCTGTGAGGGGGAAATCATCGCCAACGTCATCACCAACGTTCCTCTCATCGGGAGAGGGCAATCTCCATCAACATCTTCACCAGCACCATCTCCTCTCAAAACCCTAGTTCATCTCTTGTATTCAATTCTTGTCTCCAAATCCGGGATTGGTACTAGTAGGTTGCTAGTAGTGTTGATTACTCCTTGTAGTTGATGCTAGTTGGTTTATTTGGTGGAAGATCATATGTTCAGATCCTTTATGCATATTATGTTGGGGAACGTATTAGTAAATCAAAAAACTTCCTATGAATCACCAAGATCAATCTAGAAGATGCTAGCAACGAGTGAGAGGGAGAGCATCTTCATACCCTTGAAGATCGCTAAGCGGAAGCGTTAAAAGAACACGGTTGATGGAGTCGTACTCGCGGCGATTCAAATCACGGAAGATCCGATCTAGCGCCGAACGGACGGCGCCTCCGCGTTCAACACATGTACAGCCCGGGGACGTCTCCTCCTTCTTGATCCAGCAATGGGAGAGGAGAAGTTGAGGGAAAGCTCCGGCAGCAGGACGGCGTGGTGGTGGTGGAGCTCGTGGTTCTCCGGCAAGGCTTCGCAAAGCACTATGGAGGAGGAGGAGGTGTTGGAGGAGGGAGGGGCTGCGCCAGGGGAAGGGGTGCGGCTGCCCTCTCTCTCCCTCACTACATATAGGGGGAAGGGGTGGAGGAGGCGCCCTAGGGGAGGGGTGGCGGCCACAGGGGAAACCCTAGATGGGTTTGGGCGCCCCCACCCCTAGGAAACTTGCTCCCCAAGCCGGGAGGGGTGGCTGCCCTAGGGGAGGCGCCCCACCTCTCCACGTTACGTGAGATGGGGTGGGAGGGGCGCACAGCCCCTTAATGGGATGATGTGCCCCCTCCCCTTGGACCATAAGGCCACCCAAACGCTTGTCGGGGCCTCCGAAACACCTTTCGAGCACGCTGGTCGTCACCCGGTACTCCCAGAACAATTCTGGACTCCAATACCCTTCGTCCAATATATCGATCTTCACCTCCGGACCATTCCGGAGTTCCTCATCATGCCCGAGATCTCATCCAGGACTCCGAACAACCTTTGGTAACCACATACTATTTCCCATAACAACTCTAGCGTCACCAAACCTTAAGTGTGTAGACCCTGCGGGTTCGGGAACCATGCAGACATGACCGAGACGTTCTCCGGCCAATAACCAACAGCGGGATCTGGATACCCATGTTGGCTCCCACATGTTCCACGATGATCTCATCGGATGAACGACGATGTCAGGGATTCAATCAATCCCGTATACAATTCCCTTTGTCAATCGGTATGTTACTTGCCCGAGATTCGATCGTCGGTATCCCAATACCTCGTTCCATCTCGTTACCGGCAAGTCTCTTTACTCATTCCGTAACGCATGATCCCGTGACTAACTCCTTAGTCACATTGAGCTTATTATGATGATGCATTACCGAGTGGGCCCAGAGATACCTCTCCATCATACGGAGTGACAAATCCCACTCTTGATTCGTGCCAACCCAACAGACACTTTCGGAGATACCTGTAGTGCACCTTTATAGCCACACAGTTACGTTGCGACGTTTGGTACACCCAAAGCATTCCTACGGTATCCGGGAGTTGCACAATCTCATGGTCTAAGGAAAGATACTTGACATTAGAAAAGCTCTAGCAAACGAACTGCACGATCTTGTGCTATGCTTAGGATTGGGTCTTGTCCATCACATCATTCTCCTAATGATGTGATCCCGTTATCAACGACATCCAATGTCCATGGTCAGGAAACCACAACCATCTATTGATCAACGAGCTAGTCAACTAGAGGCTCACTATGGACATGTTATGGTCTATGTATTCACACATGTATTACGGTTTCGGGTTAATACAATTATAGCATGAATAATAGACAATTATCATGAACAAGGAAATATAATAATAACGAATTTATTATTGCCTCTAGGGCATATTTCCAATAGTCTCCCACTTGCACTAGAGTCAATAATCTAGTTCACATCACTATGTAATTGTAATGAATCCAACACCCATGGGGTTTGATCGTATCTCGCTTGTGAGAGAGGTTATTAGTCAACGGGTCTGAACCTTTCAGATCCGTGTGTGCTTTACCAATCTGTAGCGACCTGACCCAAAATCGGTCAAATCTACGTATGCATCATCCCAAGATCATCTTGGTACTCACAGTACATCGATAAAGTAATCAAAGTTCAATCACACCTGAATATCATTAAACGATTCTCATATAGAGTCTTTATTACAAGGAATAAATTCGCTCAAGGCCAACTCATGAGAAATAAACTACTAATGCTGCGGAAGCGTCGAAGATAAGCGAGTCCATCCGACTCCAAAGGGCAATCGCCATAAGCGGAGCGTAGCCTCACTCTGATCGGAATATATCTCGCAACATAATACGTTGCAGCCATGTAGGTCAGCTTTTGGAATAAGCTGGCAAGTCATGAAGAATAACAATAATAAAGTTACTAACTCTATATGCAATTTTGGCTGTGGAGCTCTAAATTTCATCATTTTGCGAAAAGCAAATTTTATCCTACTACAGTGGACTTGCTTGCAAATTACTACAATTGTTGGTAGTTATTGAGATGGTTCCGCCAACCAATATCTCGTTCCCAAATTATTAAGTCATAAACCCTCAAATTAATCCATTAATTTTAGTGTTGAGATATCCGAATACTTCCAAGTTCCGAGGCTCAAATGTCCGTAATCGGGACACGGCTAATCGATTAGATCTTTAACTCTGCAGAGGGTTGCGACTTTCCCGCAAGAATCATTCCCTCCTTTTAAAGTCTTCGCACTTCATGGTGTTTGAAGACGGACGAATGAAACAGGTCTTCCAAAGAGTTCTTCCGCCACTTGCCGTACCCATCCAATCCTACCGTTCGTCTACTTCTCGTAGTACCGCCCAGCCAGCGTCACTACTAGGGTCAACCCAGCCAGAGCCCATAATGGCTTGCGGCTGCATGGTAAGCTTCGGTCATGGGGCATCCATCCTTCTCTTCGTGGCTGGGTGAAGCTTTCCGCAGGATGTCATGGCGCTTCTCCATGCATCCCGGCCACCACTGGGTGCTCCAGGGTGCCCGTCAACCATCCTCCACCCAGTAGTGATTTTCCGAAGTCCATCTTGATCATTGTAGTTCATGGGGTTGTCATCATCATTGACTCTCACATCTTGCTTATGAATTTCACTCATCCCAAAATCCCGTCTACGAGCATAGCAAAGTAACTACTACGTCCCGGGGTCATGGTAACAAGGGGATTGGTTCATCCTACCACATGATACTACTCAAGTTTAATGACTTCAAGATTTCACTACTGCATGCATGGTGGGGTGGTGTCAACTACTAATGCACAAAACATAGGTATAGAAATAACATGATCAAAACTTGCCTTGCTGATGATCCTCGTAAGCTAAAGAGTCAGAGTAGCAAGCTTAGCAGACTCCGGAAACTCTACCGAGACAAACAATAACACAATAAGCACAAAGCAAGAGGATCATACAACATAACAAAAGTAACATAACACAACAAAACAACCAAAACCTAATCCAAAAGGAAACTCAAAGAAAACCAATTCAAAGTTTTTCCCTACTCCAAACAATAACTAAAATAGTTTTTATATAACAAGAATTCCTTAATATAACCTAGTCATGGTTTTAATTAACTTAACAGAAAAGGTTTCACTAAGCAACTAGGAGCAAAAAGAATTAATTAAAAGCTATTATAAAACTCATTTTAGGCCTAATCCAATTTCTATTAAGAAAAATAATTTAAAACTTTTATTAATTATAAATAAAAGTTCATCTAATGGAGTGACAGAAACTAACCTAGAATAACTAATCACAAGTTAAAATAAATTCATTTACTAATTAATTAATTAGGAAAACAGGAACTAGTTAATTAATTAGGATTAATAGGATTCTGTCTAAAACTAATTATTTATTAATCCTAAAATACCCAAGTTAATTTCTAGGGTTTGGCAATGTCAAAATAAGGTGGTGACAAAAGAATCATGCAAAAATAATTTTCTAACTAAAGTTATAGCAGATTTACTATTCTGACCAAAACTAAAATAAAGCAATTTTAATTATTTTTAACATAGCTAAATATATATTCTACAGAAACTACATAAAATTTGCAATCCAACAAAAAAGAATCATCTAAAAATATTAAACAAAATAAAAGAGATACATTTTGAAAACAGAAACTATTCGCTAAAACAGAAAATCAAAATAAAAGAAAAAGGCCTAATGGGCCTATCGTGCTCCACTGTGCGTTAGATAGCCTAACGGGCTCTAGGGTTAACTAAAACGAACCGCCAAAAAAATAAACCTAAACTAAAAATAAGCCGATTGAACCGCCGGTTTTATAATAAAACTTACCCCTTCGGGGCTTCTAATCGGGCCGTTGATCTAGGATCGGACGGGTGTTGGGGAGCGTAGTAATTTCAAAAATTTCCTACGATCACGCAAGACCATGGTGATGGCATAGCAACGAGAGGAGAGTGTCCGCCCACGCACCTTCGTGAGACCGAAAGCGAAGCGTTATAACAACGCTGTTGATGTAGTCGACGTCTTCACGATCCGACCGATCCAAGCACCGAACGTCACGGCACCTCCGAGTTCTCGCACACGTTCAGCTCGATGGCGATCCCGGACTCCGATCCAGCAAAGTGTCGGGATGAGTTCTGTCACACGACGGCGTGGTAGGACGATGTTGATGCTCCACCGACGCAGGGCTTCGCCTAAGCTCGCGACGATATGACTTCTCCGGCGCAGGCTTCGCCTAAGCTCCGCGACGATATGACCGAAGTGGAATATGGTGGAAGGGGGCACCGCACACGGCTAAGGAAAGATCCGTAGATCAACTTGTGTGTCATGGGGTGCCCCCTGCCCCCGTATATAAAGGAGCCAAGGGGGGGGTGCGGCCAGCCTTGGGAGGCGCGCCTGGAGGAGTCCTACTCCCACCGGGAGTAGGACTCCCCTTGTCCTAGTTGGAGTAGGATTGGGGAGGGGGAAGAGGGAAGGGGCGCCGCCCCTCTCCTGTCCTATTCGGACTAGAGGGGGAGGGGGCGCAGCCCACCTGGCCGGCCCTTCCTCTTCTCCCTTGTGGCCCATGAAGGCCCATATACCCCGGGGTTCCAGTAACCCCGGTGTTCCATAACTTCCTGTTTTCACTCGGAACCCTTCCAAGTCCAAACATAGGCTTCAATATATCAATCTTTATGTCTCGACCATTTGAGACTCCTCGTCATGTCCGTGATCACATCCGGGACTCGAACAAACTTGGTGCATCAATACTTATAAACTCATAATGAGCTGTCATCGAAGCGTTAGCGTGCGGACCCTACGGGTTCGAGAACTATGTAGACATGACCTAGAACCATTCTCGGTCAATAACCAATAGCGGAACCTGGATGCCCATATTGGTTCCTACATATTCTCGAAGATCTTTATCGGTCAAACCGCATAACGACATCGTTGTTCCTTTGTCATCGGTATGTTACTTACCCGAGATTCGATCGTCGGTATCAATACCTAGTTCAATCTCGTTACGGTAAGTCTCTTTACTCGTTCGTAATACATCATCTCACAACTAACTCATTAGTTGTAATGCTTGCAAGGCTTAAGTGATGTGTATTACCGAGAAGGCCTAGAGATACCTCTCCGACAATCGGAGTGAAAAACCTAATCTCGAAATCGCCAACCCAACAAGTACCTTTGGAGACACCTGTAGTACTCCTTTATAATCACCCGATTCGTTGTGACGTTTGGTAGTACCAAAGTGTTCCTCCGTAAGCAGGAGTTGCATAATCTCATAGTTACAGGAACATGTATGGGTCATGAAGAAAGCATTAACATACTAAGCGATCAAGTGTTAAGCTAACGGAATGGGTCATGTCAATCAGATCATTCAACCAATGATGTGACCTTGTTAATCAAATAACAACTCCTTGTTCATGGTTAGGAAACATAACCATCTTTGATTAACAAGCTAGTCAAGTAGAGGCATACTAGTGACATACTGTTTGTCTATATATTCACACATGTATTATGTTTCCGGTTAATACAATTCTAGCATGAATAATAAACATTTATCATGATATAAGGAAATAAATAATAACTTTTATTATTGCCTCTAGGGCATATTTCCTTCAGTCTCCCACTTGCACTAGAGTCAATAATCTAGATTACAAAGTAATGATCCTAACACCCATGGAGTCTTGGTGCTGATCATGTTTTGCTCGTGGAAGAGGCTTAGTCAACGGTCTCGCAACATTCAGATCCGTATGTATTTTGCAAATCTCTATGTCTCCCACTTGGACTTGGTCCCGAATGGAATTGAAGCGTCTCTTGATATGCTTGGTCCTCTTGTGAAATCTGGATTCCTTTGCCAAGGCAATTGCACCAGTATTGTCACAGAAGATCTTCATCGGTCCCGATGCACTAGGTATGACACCTAGATCGGAAATGAACTCTTTCATCCAGACTCCTTCATTTGCTGCTTCCGAAGCAGCTATGTACTCCGCTTCACATGTAGATCCCGCCACGACGCTTTGTTTAGAGCTGCACCAACTGACAGCTCCACCGTTTAATAAAAACACGTATCCGGTCTGCGATTTAGAATCGTCCGGATCAGTGTCAAAGCTTGCATCGACGTAACCATTTACGACTAGCTCTTTGTCACCTCCATATACGAGAAACATATCCTTAGTCCTTTTCAGGTATTTCAGGATGTTCTTGACCGCTGTCCAGTGATCCATTCCTGGATTACTTTGGTACCTTCCTGCCAAGCTTACAGCTAAGCATCGTCAGTCTGGTACACAGCATTGCATACATGATAGAGCCTATGGCTGAAGCATAGGGAACATCTTTCATTTTCTCTCTATCTTCTGCTGTGGTCGGGCATTGAGTCTGACTCAATCTTACACCTTGTAATACAGGTAAAAAACCTTTCTTTGCCTGATCCATTTTGAACTTTTTCAAAACTTTATCAAGGTATGTGCTTTGTGAAAGTCCAATTAAGCGTCTTGATCTATCTCTATAGATCTTGATGCCCAATATGTAAGCAGCTTCACCGAGGTCTTTCATTGAAAAACTTTTATTCAAGTATCCTTTTATGCTATCCAGAAATTCTATATCATTTCCAATCAATAATATGTCGTCCACATATAATATCAGAAATGCTACAGAGCTCCCACTCACTTTCTTGTAAATACAGGCTTCTCCAAAAGTGCAGTACAAACCCATATGCTTTGATCACACTATCAAAACGTTTATTCCAACTCCAAGAGGCTTGCACCAGACCATAAATTGATCGCTGGAGCTTGCACACTTTGTTAGTGCCCTTTGGATCGACAAAACCTTCTGGTTGCATCATATACAACTCTTCTTCTAGAAATCCATTCAAGAATGCAGTTTTACATCCATTTGCCAAATTTCATAATCATAAAATGCGGCAATTGCTAACATGATTCGGACAGACTTAAGCATCGCTACTGGTGAGAAAGTCTCATCGTAGTCAACCCTTGAACTTGTCGAAAACCTTTCGCAACAAGTCGAGCTTTGTAGACAGTTATATTACCATCAGCGTCGGTCTTCTTCTTAAAGATCCATTTATTTTCAATGGCTTGCCGATCATCGGGCAAGTCAACCAAAGTCCATACTTTGTTCTCATACATGGATCCCATCTCAGATTTCATGGCTTCCAGCCATTTTATGAATCTGGGCTCACCATCGCTTCTTCATAGTTCGTAGGTTCGCCATGGTCAAGTAACATGACTTCGAGAATAAGATTACCGTACCACTCTGTGCGTATTTCACTCTGGTTGACCTACGAAGTTCAGTAGTAACTTGATTTGAAGCTTCATGATCATCATCATTAGTTTCCTCACTAATCGGTGTAGTTGTCACAGAACCATTTCTTGTGATGAACTACTTTCTAATAAGGGAGCAGATCTGAGTTATCTCATCAAGTTCTACTTTCCTCCCACTCACTTCTTTCGAGAGAAACTCCTTCTCTAGAAAGGATCCAATTTAGCAACGAAAATCTTGCCTTCAGATCTGTGATAGAAGGTGTACCCAACAGTCTCCTTTGGGTATCCTATGAAGACACATTTTCCGATTTGGGTTCGAGCTTATCTGGTTGAAGTTTCTTTACATAAGCATCGCAGCCCCAAACTTTAAGAAACGACAACTTTGGTTTCTTGCCAAACCACAGTTCATAAGGCGTCGTCTCAGCGGATTTTGACGGTGTCCTATTCAACGTGAATGCGGCCGTCTCTAAAGCATAACCCCAAAAGCGATAGCGGTAAATCGAAATAGACATCATAGATCGCACCATATCTAGTAAAGTACGATTCGACGTTCGGACACACCATTTCTCCGTGGTGTTCGGGTGGCGTGAGTTGTAAACTATTCCACATTGTTTCAAATGTAAACCAAACTCGTAACTCAAATATTCTCCTCCACGATCAGATCGTAGAAACTTTATTTTCTTGTTACGATGATTTTCCACTTCACTCTGAAATTCTTTGAACTTTTCAAATGTTTCAGATTTGTGTTTCATTAAGAAGATATACCCATATCTGCTCAAATCATCTTGTGAAGGTCAGAAAATAACGATACTTGCCACGAGCATCAACACTCATTGGATCGCATACATCGGTATGTATTATTTCCAATAAGTCAGTATCTCGTTCCATTGTTCCGGACAACGGAGTTTCAGTCATCTTGCCCAAAAGGCACGGTTCGCAAGTATCAAATGATTCATAATCAAGTGATTCCAAAAATCCATCAGCATGGAGTTTCTTCATGCGCTTTACACCGATATGACCCAAACGGCAGTGCCACAAATAGGTTGCACTATCATTATTAACTTTGCATTTTTGGCATCAATATTATGAATATGTGTATCACTATGATCGAGATCCAATGAACCATTTTCATTGGGTGTGTAACCATATAAGGTTTTATTCATGTAAACAGAACAACAATTTATTCTCTTACTTAAATGAATAACCGTATTGCAATAAACATGATCAAATCATATTTATGCTCAACACTAAATAACACTTATTTAGGTTCCACACTAATCCCGAAAGTATAGGGAGTGTGCGATGATGATCATATCAATCTTGGAACTACTTCCAACACTCATCGTCACTTCCCCTTCAACTAGTCTCTGTTTATTCGTAACTCCTGTTTGAGTTACTAATCTTAGCAACCGAACAAGTATCAAATACTCAGGGGCTACTATAAACACTAGTAAGGCACACATCAATAACCTGTATATCAAATATAACCTTGTTCACTTTGCCATCCTTCTTATCCACCAAATATTCAGGGGTAGTTCCGCTTCCAGTGACCAGTTCCATTGCAGCAAAAGTACTCAGTCTCAGGCTTAGGTCTAGACTTGGGCTTCTTCACTTGAGCAGCAACTTGCTTGCCGTTCCTTTTGAAGTTCCCCTTCTTCCCTTTTGCCATTTTCCTTGAGACTAATAGTCTTGTCAACCATCAACACTTGATGTTTTTCTTGATTTCTACCTTCGCCGATTTTAGCATCGCGAAGAGCTCGAGAATCTTTTTCGTCATCCCTTGCATACTATAGTTCATCACGAAGTTCTACTAACTTAGTGATGGTGACTAGAGAATTCTGTCAATCACTATCTTATCTGGAAGATTAACTCCCACTTGATTCAAGTGATTGAAGTATTCAGACAATCTGAGCACATGCTCACTAGTTGAGCGATTCTCCTCCATCTTTTAGCTATAGAACTTGTTGGAGACTTCATATCCCTCAACTCGGGTATTTGCTTAAAATATTAACTTCAATTCCTGGAACATCTCATATGGTCCATGACGTTCAAAACGTCTTTGAAGTCCCGATTCTAAGCCGTTAAGCATGGTGCACTAAACTATCAAGTAGTCATCATATTGAGCTAGCCAAGCGTTCATAACGTCGTATCGCTCATATTGAGCTAGCCAAACGTTCATAACGCGTCGCATCTGCTCCTGCAATAGGTCTGTCACCTAGCGGTGCATTAAGGACATAATTCTTCTGCAGCAATGAGGATAAACCTTAGATCACGGATCCAATCCGCATCATTGCTACTAACATCTTTCAATACAATTTTCTCTAGGAACACATATAAAAACATAGGGAAGCAACAACGCGAGCCATTGATCTACAACATAATTTGCAAAATACTACCAGGACTAAGTTCATGATAAATTAAAGTTCAATTAATCATATTACTTAAGAACTCCCACTTAGATGACATCTCTCTAGTCATCTTAAGTGATTACGTGATCCAAATCAACTAAACCATGTCCGATCATCACGTGAGATGGAGTAGTTTCAATGGTGAACATCACTATGTTGATCATATCTACTATATGATTCACGCTCGACCTTTCGGTCTCGTGTTCGAGGCCATATCTGTTATATGCTAGGCTCGTCAAGTTTAACTGAGTATTCTGCGTGCGCAACTGTTTTGCACCGTTGTATTTGAGCGTAGAGCCTATCACACCCGATCATCACGTGGTGTCTCAGCACGAAGAACTTTCGCAACGGTGCATACTCAGGGAGAACACTTCTTGATAATTTTGGTGAGAGATCATCTTATAATGCTACCGTCAATCAAAGCAAGATAAGATGCATAAAGGATAAACATCACAAGCAATCAATATAAGTGATATGATATGGTCATCATCATCTTGTGCTTGTGATCTCCATCGCCGAAGCAACGTCATGATCACCATCGTCACCGGCGTGACACCTTGATCTCCATCGTAGCATCGTTGTCGTCTCGCCAACTATTGCTTCTACGACTATCGCTACTCCTTAGAGATAAAGTAAAGCAATTACATGGCGTTGCATTTCATACAATAAAGCGACAACCATATGGCTCTGCCGATTGCCGATAACTTCGGTTACAAAACATGATACAATAAAATATAGCATCACGTCTTGACCATATCACATCACAACATGCCCTGCAAAAACAAGTTAGGCGTCCTCTACTTTGTTGTTGCAAGTTTTACGTGGCTGCTACGGGCTGAGCAAGAACCGTTCTTACCTCGCATCAAAACCACAACGATAGTTTGTCAAATAGACTCGTTTAACCTTCTCAAGGACGGGCGTAGTCATACTCGGTTCAACTAAAGTGAGAGAGGCAGACACCCGCCGGTCACCTTTAAGCAACGAGTGCTCGGGCGGTGAAACCAGTCTCGCGTAAGCGTCACGCGTAATGTCGGTCGGGCCGCTTCATCTCACAATACCGCTGAACCAAAGTATGACATGCTGGTAGGCAGTATGACTTGTATCGCCCACAACTCACTTGTGTTCTACTCGTGCACATGACATCAACGCATAAAACCAGGCTCGGATGCCACTGTTGGGGAATGTAGTAATTTCAAAAATTTCCTACGATCACGCAAGACCATGGTGATGGCATAGCAACGAGAGGGAGAGTGTCCGTCCACGCCCTCGTGAGACCGAAAGCGGAGCGTTATAACAACGCGGTTGATGTAGTAAATGCGTCTTCACGATCCGACCGATCCAAGCACCGAGCGACGGCACCTCCGAGTTACGCACCGTTCAGCTCGATGGCGATCCCGGACTCCGATCCAGCAAAGTGTCGGGATGAGTTCCGTCAACCGACGGCGTGGTGGCGATGTTTGTGCTCCACCGGCGCGGGGCTTCGCCTAAGCTCCGCGACGATATGACTTCTCCGGCGCGGGGCTTCGCCTAAGCTCATGACGATATGACCGAAGTGGAATATGGTGGAAGGGGCACCGCACACGGCTAAGGAAAGATCCGTAGATCAACTTGTGTGTCATGGGGTGCCCCTGCCCCGTATATAAAGGAGCCAAGGGGGGGGTGCGGCCAGCCTTGGGAGGCGCGCCTGGAGGAGTCCTACTCCCACCGGGAGTAGGACTCCCCCTGTCCTAGTTGGAGTAGGATTGGGGGGGAAGAGGGAAGGCGCGCCCCCTCTCTTGTCCTATTCGGACTAGAGGGGAGGGGGCGCAGCCCACCTGGCCGGCCCTTCCTCTTCTCCTTGTGGCCCATGAAGGCCCATATACCCCGGGGTTCCGTAACCCCGGTGTTCCGATAACTTCCTGTTTTCACTCGGAACCCTTCGAAGTCCAAACATAGGCTTCAATATATCAATCTTTATGTCTCGACCATTTGAGACTCCTCGTCATGTCCGTGATCACATCCGGGACTCGAACAAACTTCGTGCATCAATACTTATAAACTCATAATGAACTGTCATCGAAGCGTTAAGCGTGCGGACCCTACGGGTTCGAGAACTATGTAGACATGACCTAGAACCATTCTCGGTCAATAACCAATAGCGGAACCTGGATGCCCATATTGGTTCCTACATATTCTACGAAGATCTTTATCGGTCAAACCGCATAACGACATACGTTGTTCCCTTTGTCATCGGTATTTTACTTACGAGATTCGATCGTCGGTATCCAATACCTAGTTCAATCTCGTTACGGTAAGTCTCTTTACTCGTTCCGTAATACATCATCTCACAACTAACTCATTAGTTGTAATGCTTGCAAGGCTTAAGTGATGTGTATTACCGAGAAGGCCTAGAGATACCTCTCAGGCAATCGGAGTGAAAAACCTAATCTCGAAATCGCCAACCCAACAAGTACCTTTGGAGACACCTGTAGTACTCCTTTATAATCACCCGATTACGTTGTGATGTTTGGTAGTACCAAAGTGTTCCTCCGTAAGCAGGAGTTGCATAATCTCATAGTTACAGGAACATGTATGGGTCATGAAGAAAGCATTAACATACTAAGCGATCAAGTGTTAAGCTAACGGAATGGGTCATGTCAATCAGATCATTCAACCAATGATGTGACCTTGTTAATCAAATAACAACTCCTTGTTCATGGTTAGGAAACATAACCATCTTTGATTAACAAGCTAGTCAAGTAGAGGCATACTAGTGACATACTGTTTGTCTATATATTCACACATGTATTATGTTTCCGGTTAATACAATTCTAGCATGAATAATAAACATTTATCATGATATAAGAAATAAATAATAACTTTTATTATAGCCTCTAGGGCATATTTCCTTCAGGGGGAGATGGGGCTTACGGACTCAGCGCAATGGCGGCGGCGGGCGGCGTCAGGCGTCAGGCGTCGGGAGCTCATGAGTCGTCGGGAAGATCTTGGGGAGCATGGGGAGGGTTGGTGGGGTCGGGGTGGTCGGGTGGACTAGGGCGTCGGCGGCGACTATGGCGGGGCGAGCCAGGCTCAGCGACGTCGGCGGGAGGGAGGGGGTGCTGGCGAGGTCTCGGGGAATGGGGTCTGGCGACTCGGCTTTTATAGCCAGGGGTCGGGCCTTGCTTGAGGTCGATCAGGCGATCGGGGATCCGGATCCTTGGGATCCGGTCGATCTCAGGCGAGTCGTGGCGTGGGCGGGGGAAGAAGAGGCGGGGCCCATGGGTCGTGAGAGAGAGGGGGGATCGGCGGGTGGCCGAGGCCTAGGGGTTGAGGCGAGGGGCGAGGCAGGCGGTCGGCTGGGCTGGCTGTTGGCCTAGTGGGCCGGGCTGGCTTGGGCCAAAGCTTGAGGTCTTGGCCTTTGGGCTGGGGGTGCTTTGGCTGGCGCCCAGGGGATTTTCTTTATTTTTAAAATAAAACAAAAACAAAAATAAAACAATATCTATAGATATTTTATATAGGGTATATATATACCAAAATGATCGGGGAATATTCCTTTCATTTGAACATTTTCCAAAGGCAAAATCAAACTTTATAAAATCTATTTTTCAAATTCAAATAAATTCAAATTTGAATCCAAATCTTTTGGCATTGTTTCCTCTGATATTTTTGGAGTGTCATGTTTGCTCCTCTCATACTTTTGATCAAGTATTTATCGGGCTTAGTTTTTGAAATGTTTCCCACATGCCAAAGTTTGAAATTCAAATTCAAAACTCAAAATTCTCTGAAACTTCAAATGGCATTCAAATTCAAACAGGATGCATAGGATGCTTAGCTATAATTGTAAAACATTCCAAATAGGAAATTTGGGATGTTACAAACCTACCACCTTAAGATGAATCTAGCCCTCGAGATTGGGTTAACTAACAAATAGGTGCGGGTGGTCTCGAAGAAGATCTTCTTGGCGCTCCCAGTGGCTTCTTCCTCGGTGTGGTGACTCCACAAGATTACCTTGCAAAATTTGATGACCTTGCTGCGGGTGACTCTGCTTGCGGTCTCGAGAATCTGACGGGTTTCTCCTTGTAAGTCAGATCCTTTGTCAAGCTGTATGGCCTCTAGGGAGCCTTTGTGTCTCTCAACGGAACATCGGCCATGTCGGCATGACACTTCTTCA